>OZ026622.1:69115900-69274363 GCA_964020975.1 Hermodice carunculata | reverse complement strand
CTGCCACCTGGTGGTTGAAATTAACACTAATATCATCCATCAAAGGTACCCTGCACAACATACAAGAGAGTTGTCAAGGAACCTTTATACTTAGGGATAGTTCAACATTATCATCATTTTTGAATTAGTACTTAGGGTACTAAATTTCATGACCCCCTCCCTCCCCCCCAAATTAGTACTTTAAAATGATGATTCCCCCCCCCCCCCAAATCATATCAAAATTGCACAAAACAGGCCAAAAATTGACCATCATTTTCCATATCCTGTGAAAGTGTACAGACCCACTTAACCCCCTCCCCCCTTGCGTACTGTAAGTACTAATTCAAAAATGATGAAAATGTTGAACCATCCCTTACTCAAGTGTATCTTGTTCAACCAAGTCAGCATGATGCATAACGTACACCATAAACCTTTCCCTGAATACTACCTTCGTCACAATAGCCCCCTTTATCCACACCTTTACAGCTTTACCAGAATACCATCACACAGAGGCATGATGCAACCAAGAAATGGAAGAGAGAGAGAGAGAGAGAGAGAGAGAGAGAGAGAGAGAGAGAGAGAGAGAGAGAGAGAGAGAGAGAGAGAGAGAGAGAGAGAGAGAGAGAGAGAGAGAGAAGAGAGAGAGAGAGAGAGAGAGAGAGAGAGAGAGAGAGAGAGAGAGAGAGAGAGAGAGATGCCTATTATTGTGTTTCATATATTTTCATATGACTGATCCAGTTTGTTTTTCCAATGAACGAAAGATTATCATCTCAGAGGCCTATTATTGTGTTTCATATATTTTCATATGACTGATCCAGTTTGTTCTTCCAATGAAAGAAACCACATGAAACCATTCATAACACACATACACACACACAAAATTCCCCACCTGGTGACTCCCCACCTTAATCACAAACAGGCAAAATCCACCTTGCACTCAGTATATCCTCCCAGTTCTTGCACATCATATTAATGCACAAAACTATACCAGCACTGGGGATGTATACAACTTCTGTGGCAAAAATACCCTTCCTTGTAGTAAAATGTACATATTTTTTACAGTTTCAACTTTGAAATATTATTTTGTGGAGCAATTCCCAACAACTTTGTCAGTTTTGTGTACAGTCCTGATATGCTGCCAAACCTGCATTCCTCAGTCATGCCGGAGTGCACAGATCATACACTAGTCCACCGGTAAAGGTTTGAAAACTATGAATTAGTCTTCTTACAATTTAACTTAGATGTATCCTTTACAACATGGCATACTCTGGCTGTCTTCTCCAGCTTGCTATAGTACTACATACAGATGAGTGTATATTTGGTCCTCCTCAATATGGACCAATTTTGAGTTTCAAAATATTTCAGCCAAAATGGAACAATTTTGAGTTTCAAAATATTTCAGCCAAAATGGAACATATATGCAAGATTAACATACAAACTGTCACATCTGTTTGAGAATTTATTTTAAAGTGTTTTAGCCATTAACATTTTCCTCATGCCAAATTAAGAAATCTGAGCATGCCTAATGATACCAGCACTCCCTGATTCATTGGACAGACCTTCCTTATCAGCTCTGTGCCAGGCCTTGCCTCATGTCTCCACCACACATTTGGCACCTGTTCCATGGGTGGCCTCTCGACAAATGTACTTTGATCACAAAGAAAAAGATGATGACAATCAATTGCGGTTAAATTTGTATTATTAACTAGTTAATTTCAAGGCTGTTGATCATCAGCCTGCTCATTTCTCTGCTTTAAGAGGTAATAATCACAGACCTTGCACACATTTTTATCTTACCAGCATAATACTGATTATTCATGTGCAACAGACCATATACTGGACCTTTTACTGAGCAACCAGCACAACCTGATGTCTGTCTACAATGTCAAATGTCAAAGCGGTAATTTTGCATGAACAGGCCAACTTTTTATTATGGCGCAAAAGCATTATACTTCTTATTTGCCCTGTAGGTGTCAGCACTGTCCACACACATCATAAAATGAGCACAGCTCAAGTAAAACCCTCTTGCAGAATTCCAGTGCCTAAAACATCACATTAACCAAACAGATTAACCTGACCATACAATGGTTTTTACTTTAAGTTATTTGTGTGTTAAGTTCCATCCAAATAGTACTATCCTCACCGTGAAGAAATAAAGGAGGTAAAAGGTGCATTTCCATGTCCACAACCACCTTTATCATGCTTCTTGCTTTTACCAAATTGGCAATACTTTTACTGTATCATCCCAAGGTTATACGTGCCCCGCCCTCTACAGCAGCCCCCACCCCGACCCCCCTTCCCCATTTTCTGGCATAAAAGTTTTGAACTGGAAGATTATATATGTCTTATGATGATTTACCAGTTAATACAGCCAGAATTTCCAAATATAGGTCCTTAATGGGAGCTGATTTCAATTAAATTTCCCAAGTGACCCAGGCATTAATAAGGGACGGGAGAGTTTTTCCATTTTCTACTTTTACCTGTTATGCAAATTTCTTGTTTTGAAATGTTTGATTTCTTTTATTTCATTCACTTATTTTGAAAACTGCTATATGGAGATTTGTATATACTTATATTCATAAAGCACTAATAATCTTATTACACATTAACCCTAAGAAACCAAATGCTGATGCATCTACATGCAAACTTCAACCTTTTCCCATTATAAGTTACCAAAGACGATTCAGTATCATCATCTTTTTTCATACCAATGACATACAGATAGTCAACAACTTTCCTTGGCACCTTATAGACAAGTTGCACCCATAGTGTGCCACGGAAAACTGTTGACTCATTTTATAGAGGTCTAAGCAATACATGAATCTGCAAAATCGCCAAATTTCCCTACTTCAAATACTGAAGGAATTTAACTGATTCTCTGGACTTATCATGATATAACTACTTTCATTATTAGTTCTCTACTCTTTGATCTAAATATATCACACATGATTCTACATGATTAAAATCCTTTATCTTGCAATCACCTTGACCCTCACTTTAATCTTTTAATAAAGGAAAACATGCATTATCTCTGGGGTCATCTCAATGTTTGTTTAGTAATCAGCCATTTTAATCAGTTGTCACCGACACCGACAGCAGCTGTTCTGATCAGTTAGCTCAGGATATTGATATCAGCAATAAAAACAGGAGTGCAATCTTACATAAGCTTGATAATAGTTTACATGGAAACAATATGGCAGACCACAACAAACACCTGCAAGTTATTAAAGCTTGTTCCTTGTAACATGCCATCCTCATGGAATCCTCACTTAATTGCTTGTATAGTTTTGAACAAACCTGGGATTACATTGGCATTTACCTGGCATTTACTGTTAATATATTTATTTGTAACATGTCCCTTTTTAATGTGTTTTTTTTTTCTGTTTTGTGTATCTAGCATTTGGTACTCTTAGTTTGTCACTTTGGCCACCACTGCAATTGAATATTAAATATATATTGAATATTTTTCTGCATTACAAAAATGAAAGTCATATTATAAGCAAACTTGCAACTGATGTAATGAGGTTTTTCATTTGGGGCTAGCTGTGGTTTCTTTTTTTCTTTTCTTTTCTTTCTTTCTTTCTTTCTTTCTTTCTTTCTTTCTTTCTTTCTTTCTTTCTTTCTTTCCTTTCTCTCTCTCTCTCTCTATCTCTCTCTCTCCTTTTTTTAAATACATTTTTTTAAACTTCATTTTGATTACAAGTGTATTGTCGTATCTAAAAAACAACATCAGTGTGAGACTAAGCATAAATGTGCATTTGTCTGTGTAATCATACAGGGCTAACCCCCTGATACTGCAGCATAAAAACATAATTCATTTTTTCCTCAAGCTCTTTGACCTGGCTGTTCCAGAGACTCCCCCCTCCCTCTGGTCCCTCAGCACAATACAAGTAAGCTCCCCCTGTCTAGTAGGTCTGCCTGCTGAGGCTGTCACTGTGCACCTGCTTGGTTGGTCATTTCATTACATACACAACACTGCCTGTCAAGCAATCAAACTCCATGTAGTTTTTCCCTCAAATGCAGTAAAATAATAAAACAGTGATATATATATATATATATATATATATATATATATATATATATATATATATATATATATATAAACACACACATATAAAGAAAAGGGAAGAAGACAATAAGGAAAAATGTAACAGACTGCTCCCCCCCCCCCCCCCCCCAATGATTCCCAGTCACCTTAGCTGGCCCAAAGTACAGGGTCTTTGTTGCTCCTAAAAATTTGTGGCAGAATTATTCACTGAGAACTTGCTAGTGGTGGGAAGCATAGTCACCAGTTGTTAACCATTCATACTTCAAAAGCATAACAATGAAGGGAAGTTACATGTACAGTATACTCATTGGTCTAGTTTTAACATCTACTGTCTAGCAAATCAACCTGTGGCTGCTGTATCCATGCACCTGAAGCATGACAGGTCATGCAATACAAAGCCTCGGACTTTGGACTTGTCTATCATAGCAGGAACAAGATTTCTTTTTATAGAACCCTTTTAAGAGGACTTTGATGCAAAACATTGGCTCATGTGTACACCGCTGCATATTCATGGCTTCCACGACCTTGAAAATGAGGTCAAGGTCAAATGTAACAAAGTTAAGGAATAGTGTCAAGGTGCCAATAAGGTAAATTTGAGTTTGGAGTGGACAGTAAGTCTTAAGATAGCCTGTTCACAGACACTGGACAGACAGACAGGCAACCCTATAACATAATGGGTCCCCCCCTCCCCAATAAAATGCATGACAGCTGAGTCCGCAAAGCAGGCAAGTTGATTTAGAAAGAAAAGTAATCTTTGACTCTGACAAATACAGACTGTCCTTCCTTCCAGACACCAGATAGCTCCCCTGGTACCCTCTGTGTAGATAAGACCCAAATAAGTTTGTAAGACCCCAAATATGCCACAAAACAAACATAAATCACACTACACAAGCTCAACATTACACAACATTAGAGATCCTTATCCAACACAATTACTACTAACTCAAAGTACCAAAACCTCATGCAGTATCCCATAGATCAAGTATCTGATCTGGACACAATTACTTCTCCACATTTCACCGTCATAGTACATGTCCATGTAAGAGCCCTATCTCTCAGTGTATAAGGTTTCTCTTAATATTTTGGTGGTTATGTTGATTTTCTGTGCCTGGCCCCATCATGCATGATGGCCTTGCATGGCACAGTCATCCTGGTTACAACACACAGGATGTGGAACTTGTTAAAATATGCATTTCTGATATACTCCACTCTACATTCCTATTCACTAAAGATACATGCAGACTGAAAGCAGTCACTCTGATGTCCTCCTTACCAGAAATATGAAATAAGCACTCCACCTAACATGCAATTCATTTCTGCAATGCAAATTTCTTTCGTGGCTGATTCAGTTCTACATTTTTACCACTCACTCATAAAATGAAAGACATAATATAATATTGAGCTCCCAAACTTTCTGGTGAATTCAATGTTTAACATCTTTATTTTACTCTATGATAAAATATACATGTATCAAAAAATGTGAAAAAAATGAAGACTGGATGAACCAACTGTCCCATACTCACTGACAATCTAAAGAAACTTTCTAAAATTGATAACCAGTAGACGACCATTTCTATTAAGACCTCTCTTACCAGAAAGGCTACCACCTCATGCAGAAAGCATGGCATTAACCTATGTCCCCCCTCTCCAGGGGCTTCCCCTCTCATAGGGCTACTTATTCACTGCAATAGGTATAGTCGAGAGCAAGTAGTTCATGTGGGTTCTCAGTAAAGGGTTCTACGGGCAGGCAGGCTAGGTATGTGTATTTCTTTTAGTTTCCATTGCAATTTGAACTTATGTAACTTTAAAACTGCTCTACCTAAAAACACCACATTTCTGGTGGTAAATGGTTGTATCCAGTTAAAATCTCCTGTAAACTTGATAGCTTTTGCTGCAAAACTGTTCAACATATTGAATACTACTCAACATAGAATCTTATGGGAATACACACCTCTAGCCCACAAGAATTTTATGTCTTGGGTTATGTATTTAGCTAAATACTGTACATGTGCACATAAAATTGCCAATTGTGACCTCTTCTATTGGGTTGGCTTTATGTACTCTGGATTGATCTCAGGGTTTTTATTTATCAATTAAAAAAAAAAAATTTTTGCTCAATTAATAATGTCATCCACCATGATACAGACATGTGTGCCAACCTGCAACCTGCTCTTAGTTTCCTTGCTACAGCAAGCATGACTGTGTCGAGGCCACACAGGAACATTTAGCTCTGCTCTTTGTTGACAACACTCACTCCCCCCCTTCCCCCCCCCCCCCCCCAAAAAAAAAAATAAAAAATTAAGCTTTGATCTATTCCATGATATGTGCACTATATTTGTTAGAGATTCATGTGTAACTGGTGAACTTTGCTTTCAGGCCTTTGAAAAAGAGAAAAAGCATAATGTAGCCTATCCAAGTGCTGCCTCATGATTTATGCCTTGTTAATACATATACTGCTAATGATCTCAGATGCTGAAATGTATATGTACGGACACTGGTATGTGTTTGGACAATGGTGCTGTAGCAGGGATTTTATGTTTCTTTTTATCAAATTAATATTTAAGCACCTGTCAGGTCTTGCAGAGATACATGTAGGGTATCTTTGACTGAATTTAGTAGTTTTAGCATTTGCATTATTAATTGGTGGTGTAGCACTACATGTACTGTAGTTTATGTTGTTATGTGTTTTGTTTTACTGTATGTGCGTGCCCTAAAGGGTGCTACGAATTGATGAACTTGGTCCCTTGTGGTAAATTTTGTACACTAAAGTATTAATACTGTGTTATGCTGATAAGAACAGTAGAGTGCCCACTATACCCATATGCCAGACAAAAGAAAATAATTAACAGCCACTTTGGTCTGTCCCTCCAATCACTAATTAAATTTCTCCCCATTTAACTGTTTATCAGTGATACAGGGAACTACATGCTCTGCATAAAAATACAGCTAGCTAGTTGTTCCATGTTCTAAAGACTGTTCCCAGCATCAAAAAAAAAAAAAAACAAACAAACCAAAAACACCCCAGATTGTCAGCTGGAGCAGTCTTTGTGTATAACAATCTGCTGCATCTGATATTGCCAACAGACACATCATGTAGACAGTCTGGCAAATACATAAACATTTGGTCCTCTTAATCCACACACAACTCTATGGTTATATAGAGAGTCTGCAGACAGACTGGATCCTGGTGACAGTTTATCATGCAGCATATGGGGGCACCGTTGTCTGTACTCTTGGTTTATGAGTCATGTGATAGCAACCAGCCACATTTTCTACCTTATCTGATCCATGGAGGGTCACCTTGCATATTGCAACATTGATATTGTATCATGTGCTACAAACATTTGCCACATTGTATATGTTGAGGCTGCCCAACTTGTTTTATTTGAGAATTCTGGGGTTTTCATCAGGAATTTTGGAGAAAAATAGGAATTATAGACCCCATGTTCATTTGCAACGGGCACTATAAAAACAAACTTATGAGATTGTTAATTTGAAGAACCTTTATGGCATTGAAGTCATGAGCTTTTCCTGCTGAATCACATGAGGTGGGATCCCTCTGTGAGTCCCAAGCCTGCAACAAATGTTAAGTGCAAAGAAGTACCAAAAATAATCCAGAAATTCCCCTGTTCATGACATGCTCCTGTTCCCAGACCTCTTAACATTCACTGCCACTGATATCTTCAAAACACACACACACACAGACGGAGCTACAGTAGTCCCTCCTTTGAAAGACCACTCCTTTGGGAGACCACCTCCTTTGAGAGACCACAGTTGTCAGGTCTTTCTGTAGTGCTTTTCATGTTATTTATACCTCCTTTGAGGGACCACCTGCTTTATGTGACGGCCTTTTGGGTGGCACTAGGGGTGGTCTCTCAAAGGAGGGACTACTGTATTTAACTCTTTCAGTGCCAATCACGTCAAAAGTCAATCTGCTTACGTCAGACAAGTCTGAATTACCATTAGGATCTCAGATTCATTTTCCTCATAAACCAACCTTTCATTCAAGTACCGGTATGCCTGCAGTTCCAGAGAGAATACCCCAGGTCAACAGCTTTTCTTGGCGTGCATTGGGCACATTGCACTCAATGCACACCGAGAAAAGCTGCTGACTCAGTCTAAAATTTGGCACTGAAGGGTTAATATGGGAAAGAAAAAGTGCAGGACATGCTTTTGGAGGGGGGTGGCAACTGTCCTCTGATTATATATAAATCCGTACAGTGCTATAAGAGCCCCTATAAGTATACACTGCACCACTGACCTGACTGACGAGTTAATGATCAGTCCATGTGCTACATTGTACTCTCGTGTACATGTCCTACCAAATAGATGTACACTCAGAAGGCATTCACTTGGCACCAGCATCCCTGAATATCATGTGCCAGTATCTGGTCATGCAGAGAAAGTCGGTCAGCAGATGTCCAGGGTTTGGTTCTGTATGATACTATGGTGTCAAGGACAGGGGTTAGGCTGAAGGTCAAGAAAGGCTGCAAGGCTGGGCAGCTGCACAAGGTAGATAACCTTGATCCATACATGTGTGTAGCGCTCCAGGAAAACAGGGCCCCAGTGTTGTCTCTGGGGACTGCTGTGTATATACAGCATGCAACAACTCTGTATCCACTGAGAATCAACTCTGTGTCTGCAGACAATTGAACCTGCCTTGGCATTCATCACAGGTTTAACCCCACATTCACTGAATTATTAACTCTACTTTCACGAAAGCCTCCTGTCACTGACCAGAAAACTAACACCCACACTTACTTACACGTGAACTCCATAATTAAATTTAGATGGAGATGGCTGGAATGCTGTGGTGCCGGAAGCTGCATTTGCAAGTGAAAATTTCCCTGAATGTTAGGACCATCCCCCCCCCCCCCCATGTCACTGTGTAAACCCCATTGTGAGTCTGGTGAACCCACTTTGTGAAATGTCCCTGCATCCCTTCAACAACTACATTGGAGAATTAATCTTGTATTATATCCAAATTCACATGAGAGCTAATCCTCTTGCCGGCAAAGCAGACCAACTCGTGTAACACTACACTGCAGAGTAGACAAAATATGCAGCTAGGGTCTGCTTTGGAGGCAACTAACCCTCTGTATAGACTATATAATTTCAGTCAACGTTAATTACCTGGAGAAGCGACCTTACATTTACACTCACTGGAGAATTCACCCTGCACTCACTGACTGCAGAATCAACCCTAAAAGCCAAACTATTTTGAGAAGGAACTCCTGTCACTCTGTCCACAGTCTACTCCATTCAAAATTATTCCTTGCTGACTGTAAACACATTTCATACCTGTCAAGAAAGCAGATGTACATGTAACCCTTCCTCTACTTGTTAATACCTTTACATTTACTGATCCTTCCTTTTTAAAAAAATTTAACAACTGATCCCTGGAGAAACTATGATTAAGCATATGCACGCCAATTTAGGACCAGACTGAAATCCTTGCATGTTCAATCATACTGATACATGTATCAAAATGGGCAGACTGGAATTTTTTTTCCACATTTATAGAGTTCTCTGCATGTGGTCGTACTAGCCAGTTCTGTAGGCCATCCCTCCAATCATGACAACTTGAAGGTTATCATCGCATGGTGAGAGCAGTGCCGGTATCATTTCTGCCCATATGCCCATTACATCTGGCAATGAAAGCAGCATGAAGGTTAACCCCAAGCAGACGGGAGGGGCCCCCTAGCACCCCTCTAAACTGGGTGCATGGGCTGTGTGTCTGGAGGCCCTGCCGGGAATGGCACTCAGCCAAACAGGTGTAGTAATGTGTGGTATGCTGCCCAGTGATCAAAGTTAAATTTAAACACACACCAAATCAATAATTCCATTAGGTCTCTGTTCTTATTTAAAGAACAGTCAAAGCATTATGTTTTATTTCAGTTTGATGATTTTACAACAAGAGCCATTTGGATGCCTTTAGAAACTCAAATTTTATCTTTATGTGACCATTATTACATGCAAAGACTTTGATTGATAAAAAGCATTACCTGTCATATATTTATATACTAAAAGTTCATAAAAACATTCATGGGATACTGTAAATTGCTTTATTTTCGCATGTATAAATTTTCACGTTTTTTTTTTGACATTTCATTGTAGTTTTAATTTCGCTCCATTGGACATTCAAACAATGTTAAAATGCTATTCCACTGTGTTTTTATTTTCACAGTTTTGTGCCAGAAGTGAAATAAGCGAAAATAAGAGTACAGCGAAATTAAAGCAATTTAGAGTATGAATTCTAATTTTTGTCACCCATGACACAATAAAGTGAAAATACAGGACTATGATATGCATCATCTAAAACAGGATATCAGTTGCTGATGCCACTCATGTGTGTTAGTGGTCTTTCAGTGCCAGGACTGACCATAATAGTAACTCTTTAGGTGCCAAATTTTGGACTGAGTCAACAGCTTTTCTTGGTGTGCATTGGGCACAATGCGCCCAATGCAAGCTGTTGACCTGAGGCATTCTCTCTGGAACTATAGGCATACTGGTACTTGAATGAAAGGTCTTTTGACGAGGAATACGAATCTGAAATCCTAATGATAATTCTAACACCAGCATTTCACGATTCACAACAAAGATTAATTTCTATTGCTAGCATTTCAGGTTTATCCCTTTACAGTGCTGGATGGTGGAGGCACATTTGTCACACAGATCAATTTAACAAGTTTCCAATTACAACACTGCAGCTTTGTACATATCAATTCAAGCTGCCGTCAGCAATGTAATTAAACTGCCCCAGTTGGGTGCCAACCAAAACATCACCACATTTAACAAAGTGCATTTCCTGGTCTTCCCCATTAAATTCCTAATTGCTGCTACTGTGTTCCTCACTGAAAAATCAGTGATTTACTGATATCCATTGTGGCCACAGACAGAAAGAAAAACTGACGACTGACGCTTAATCGTCTGCAGAATCAGTCAAGAGCTGATCCCCATGCACTCAATATGCATGGTGCCAAGAACGATTGAGGTAAGCTGTTGACCAACGGAGATGTTCTTCTTAACGACAAAACAAGCAGACAACATCAGATTCTTGTTGGAAATTTTTAATCACAAATATTTGCATGTTGCTCCAGGCATATTACTGGTGGGTTTCCGGAATAAACTCAAAACTCATCCTTGAATCTTCCTTTCTTAAATTAGTTCAAACAAGAAATGAATATTTAATTTATTAAGTAGCAGAATGCCTGGTGTAAAGTGAGTGGTTTCACACTGCATACTCAGGCTAGTTTCCGGCTGCCATCAGACACCTGGCAAGTGTTGGACACCACAAAAACCACTCAAAGGCCTTCACCAAGATGGCGTTGATAAAGTTAAATATTCCTTACTGTTAAGAGGATGATGGCATGGATACAGTTGAATATTCCTTTCTGTTTACTGGACAATGGCACTGATAGAGTTCATTAAAATGAAACAAGAGATTGCTAGATCTATGCCCCAAAGCTCTGTGACCTTAGGACTTGGGTCAAGGTGATCCATCTTCGAACTTGTCTCTCGCCTTACGTAGGATTAAAACCATGTGCAATAAGTAAGAGGTTTATGTTAAAAACTTTTCTTCAACTTATCGTGTGAAAACCAAAATCACTAAAATAGCTATGTAGCCTTGGGAATTTGGTGAAGGTCGCCCATCTTCGAACTCCTCTGAGACCTCATGTAGGACTATGAGCATGTCCAATATGAGACCCCTATGCACAAAACTTTTCAAGTTATTGTGTGAACACAAAATTAACAAAATGGCTCTGTGACCTTGGGAATTTGGTCAAGGTCACCCATCTTAAAAATTGTCCGAGACTACAAGCATGTGCAATAAGATAGCCCTATGCAAAACACTTTTCAATTTATTGCATGAAAACGAAATTAACTTAAATGGCTCTCTAACCTTGGGAATTGGGTCAAGGTCATCCATCTTAAAATTCATCTGAGACCTTATTCAGGACTATAAGCATGTGCAATATGAAAGCCCTCAGCAAAAACACTTTCAGTTATCGTGTACCAAATTAACTAAAAAAGCTCTGTGACCTTGGAAATTGGGTCAAGGTCACCCACCTTCAAACTTGCCTGAGACCTGATGAAGGACAATGAACATGTGTAATACAAAAGCCCTACATGTCTTGCACCAGCTAAGAGCTGGTGCAGGACAATAAGCAGGTACAATATGAAAGGCCTATATCAAAAGCACGCATGCACACCCAGACAAAGTATTTGCTATATGCCTCCTCCTCTTGGGGGGGGGGGGCATAAATATTCCTTTCTGTTTAGTGGATGATGTCACTGATAAGGTTAAATATTCCTTTCTGTTTAGTGGATGTGCTGGCATCATCTGGAACTCGAAGGGAGCTTTACTAAAGGATTATCTTGTGTTAGGAATAAAGCTGTTGTCCATGTGCAGTGACAATGAAAAGAGCACCACCTGGTGGCACTTGAATCATCATTCCGTGAGCCAAACAGAATCACGTCTCCATGTTGTTACTGGTCTATCGTGTACAGTAAATTTTAACATTGTGAATTTTCATTTAATTTGACAGTGCTCTTATTTTCACTTACATTCCTGATGCTTCAAAACTGTGAAATTACAAAGTGAAAAAAAAAAGGGTTTTAACTGGGCATTGATTGGAAATGTCACTAATACTGTGAATTTAACATCTCAGTGAAAGGTCCAAAAATGCAAAAAAATAGTGAAAATTCCTCTGAAAATAATGAATTCACAGTATGCCTGTTGTGCATCCACCATTCTTGTTTGTATTAATCGTTACAGTGCTGATTCAAGATTAAGTCAACAACATTCCTCGGAACACATTGTGCGCAAAGTGTCCTGAGAAAAGCTGTTGACTAAAACTACTTTTTTGCTTCAGACTAGGTTTGCTGGTATTTGAATGAGAAGCATCTTCATAAGGAATTTTAATATTTTAACCATTATATCTTTAACGGTAATGAAAAAATGACTATAGCAGTGATTAGCACTTTAATGGTTAAACAACAGACAAAAAGAATTAGATCCTACTAGAACAGCCTACGTTGATAAGCTACTTGATCTCACCGTCAAGCAGGTAATAGCGCATTTCAGTGAAACTCAACCTCCCATGACAACTTCTTTTGAATGGTTCCTTTGTTTATAAGCCAAAAAAGTCACTTGTATATATCCCTATGACAAGCTATCCTTTGTATTATCTTTTCAACTGAGCCATCCTGATTTAACATTTTTCCAAGTTTAAGAGACAGAACACAGAACTTTACTCTTACTTTCATGCCCTCTGATGGGAGCCAAGTGTGCACCTAGATATGCATAATGCATATGACATGAGTATAAAAGATTAAGGCAACTTATATTGTGTGTGTGTGTGTGTGTGTGTGTGTGTGTGTGTATATATATATATATATGATGGTCGAAATGATCTTAATACCCACTTGGTCAAGGTGAAAAATATTATAACCCTTGAAAAAAGGTCCAAGTTGCTGAATCAAACTCAGCCAAGCTTCCAACAATGAGATGCTTCTGCAGTACAAGCTTTCATGATAGTAGCTCAAGTTGTTCAGAAGATATTGCATCTGCAAGGGTGATGGACCGACAGACAGACACAATGACAACCTGTTAGTGCTTAAGGCAGGTAAGGAGAGAGGGTAAAAAAGAACAACAATGCAATCTGCATGTATATCATGTACATGTATGGGGAAATGTACCAAAATCAAACATTGCCTTGATGGGTGTAGTGCAGGCTTGACTGGGAACCTGTCATCCTGGTGGTCATAAACAAATGTTGCAAAAGTGTTGAAAAACAGAGCAAGTTGTTACTGCAAAATGGGGGCTATCAGAATTGGCCCTGTACAAAAGATAACTTTGTTGATCTGCAATGCAGAAGAGGTTGTAATAGTTACTACTGCACAAAATAGGTGTTTTGTTAATGCGCTCTATTACATAAGATAATGTCATGTTTGTTATCAGAGAAAACAGATGTCCTGTTCCTTATCTGCATGAAAAAAGATGAAGCAAATACACACAACTTCAATAGGTAGCATGTGTCCTTCTAATTTGCACAACAGAGTTCCAACCTGATCCAACAGTATAGAACATTAGGCACTGCATTCACAATAGATATTCTTGGACGTGGCCATCCTGAAGTAGGGTAGTGTGGCAGATGGGTCTGTCCGTCATCTGCTCTATTTGTCTGCTGCCTGTCTCACAGAATGACCCTGTCGTCCATTATTACCTGTCTAGCCCCACTTGTTGCGGGCAATGGCCATCATGACACTTATGTAATAATGACAGAGTGGTCCCCTGCACACTGCCTGGTCCCTCCCCTCTCTCACAGTCCATGCTATCATTTATTATGTACGAAGTCTACAGAGCACCACCACCAGGCAGCCATATGCATGGCACCTGCCCATGGAACACATTCAACGACAGATTATATCTTCATGTATTGTTAATACTAATAGTGAGTTTTTGTTCAAAAAGTCTCAGGTCAAATACCTTAATTAATCTTTTGAAGAAAACCACACCTAGACTATATGCTGCAACTGGCTGGCTGGTCATTCAAATAACAGTCACACAATGTGATAGAACTGTACAAAATAACACAATGCAACAATTTTTTTATCTCCAATTGCAGTACCATGCATGAATAATCACCATTCTACAACCTGGTTTGTGATTAATATGTGTGTTTACTGGCATATTACAATAAAATTAAGACAGATGAGGCAAGTCAGGGAAAAATATGGTTTTAATGAGGCAAAATCTATCATGTCAGCAAATTTAAGTAATGCCCAGCAAACAAATTAAACAGGATTCATATTTTACCTGAACCTCTATACATTTATATACTCGCCCAAAATTGTTCTACTCCATGGGCATGTTATAAGCACTTGCATTGTCCATTATGCCCATAAACTATTACATCACAATTATGGAAGTGGACTTTTATGATAAGCCCCAAAGCTGAATCAATGTGAATTAACTCTTTCAGTGCCAACTGCAACTAAAGTTGAACACCTTAAAACAAACTGTTCTAAATTCTGATAAGGATGCTATCATGTTCCTTGCAAAAAGACCTTTCATTCGAGTACCTGCTTACCTATAGTTACAGACAATATGATAATCCAGGTCAACAGCTTTCCTCTGCTTTGGGCACATTTTTGAAGAAAGCTGTTGACTTAGCGCAAAATGTGGCACTGAAATAGTTAACCCATCCCCCACAGGTCACAGCTAAACCACAGAATGTCAGGTATTTATACCCACCTCACAGAAAGACTAACTGTTGACTGAGGGCACCCTATCCTGATTATAGATGACATTTTCAATTTCATTCAGAATGTATATCCTTGAGCAAGGAAATTAAAGCATTGAAGCAAATTAACCCTTCTCCCTTTATTTAAGACTGAGCCACAAGCTTTCCTTGGCATGGGTTGGATGCTTACACCTCACCCATAGCAAGGAAACCTGTTCACGGGAGGCATAGTATCCTGATAGATCTTATCTACAATTTTTCATCCCAATCATTATTTCATTTTTGCTGAAATCCTTTAAAAAAATGAAGCAGACAACATTTGACCACCAGGCGGTTTTAGGTACTGTGAATACATTTATTTTCACGGGAATTAATTTTCACCGTTTTTGCATTTTGGACCTTTCATTGAAACTTTAAATTCACTATGTTTGTTATAATTCCTATCAATGCAATGTTAGAAATATGTTTCACTGGGTTCTTATTTTCACGGTTTTGAAGCATCAGCGAAATAAGCGAAAATAAGAACACAGCGAAATTAAATGAATTCACAGTACATTTAAGTCCTGTTTTGTCCAGTTTAAAAGGGGAGTATTTTAAATGCTGATTTTTGCATTTCATTTCATCTGACTCATCAAGCAAACAAAATTTACCCGATCAGATAGGAACCAAAATGATACTTAAGGGACTTGAAATCCCATTCACATCTGCATGAACTAATATTGACAACACTCTGCAAGGAGTGGCACCGATGCAATAATACATAAACCGTGCAGCCCCATGAACCGTTGACTCCTGTGACCATACTGTGACCATACACTGAGTCCCTCCCTCCAGGAACACATCAATAGAAGTACAATTACAGGAAGACCCACATCAATGAGATCAATAGCAGTGATAAATTGTCTCAAGTTGACCCATACCTGTACGGGATGTGTACAGCAAGGCGGCTCTTTTACAGGCAAGGCCTATCAATAGCCACACTAATTAATCTCATAAAGACCATAAACTGACCCCATGCCTGCACAAGGGCAGCCAATCTATGAATAATTAAGGGAGTAATCTAAGTGCCTGGTGTTGATTCCCTGTCATTGTTAACTCTTTACCCCTTGCAATAAAATTTTTCTTCTGTATTTGCTCCCCCCCCCCCTTTAAAAAATAAATCCACTGACTATAATGATTTCATGTACAAAAAAGTGAATGTATTCATAAGTCTGGAATGGTTTTCTTTCTGTCTCTTGCTACTTGATTGGTATATCTATGATAATTCCACACAAAAGCATAAATGTAGGTAAGAAATGGGTGTTCCTGGGAAGGCAGGGAGTCAATATATTTGTGCAAGGCTTCAAGTGAGGCACACCTGAGCACTGAGAAAGCAGGGATGTCTAGTCTTTGCAGGGATATTCTTGTCTCTCCCAAGACATACAATTGCTTCAGTATTATCAACATGTACATGGAGTGAATGCACACTATCCACTAAAACAGTAAGACTGACTTATCAGTCCAACATTGACTGTTGTATAGCCTAGACATAATGGCCTACCTATAACATGGAGAGAGCTTCGGTACAACTTGCCTGCTTAGCCGTCCAAGTTTGGACTCACCTGAAACATACAAGAAACAAAATGATAAAGGGCTGCAAAGGAGGACACAGCTGTGCAACATAGGCATAAATATTCAGTAAAATCCCTGCATGAATATCCACTTGCCACTAAATTTTATCAATCTAAATCAGAATTGATGGGGTGCTGATATCCCAAATTCTGGGTAGTTTCAAAACTGTAATCCACAAGTTCCTCCATTGTCACTGTTCCTCATAGATTTCTGAAAAACAAAAAGCTTTTAAATAGTAAACATTCCAGCCAACACTGGCACAGGGAAGAGTAAGATTATGTCCGACTGGTTGGTGTAACGTGATGGATCCTGCAGCTTGAATACTGTTGCCAAATATGGCAATAGAATCCCTGAGCATGGAACAAGGGAACTGCAACACAGACACTGTAGGGTAGTATACCAGTCTACCAAGTAAACCACTATAATATATAGGGCAGTCTACCAAATAAACAACAATACTGCAGGGCAGTATAACAGTCTACCAATAAACCACAATACTGCAGGGCAGTATAGCAGTCTACTAAATAAACCACAATAATATGCAGGGCAGTACAGCAGTCTAGTAAATAAACCACAATAATACGCAGGGCAGTATAACAGTCTACTTAATAAACCACAATAATATGAAGGGCAGTATAACAGTCTACTTAATAAACCACAATAATATGAAGGGCAGTATAACAGTCTACTTAATAAACCACAAAAATATGAAGGGCAGTATAACAGTCTACTTAATAAACCACAAAAATATGCAGGGCAGTATAACAGTCTACTTAATAAACCACAAAAATATGAAGGGCAGTATAACAGTCTACTTAATAAACCACAAAAATATGCAGGGCAGTATAAGGGCAGCGGAAGTTGGGCTGTTTAATTTTTACAATAAAACACATCTCTGACCACTGATCATTTGACTGATTTCCTTGCATCTTGTACTGCACAGCTCACCCCACACTCATCGACCTACCCTCCCCCCCCCCCCCCCCCAAACCCTGTTCATGCAATATGCATTTCTTCACAACCGGCTCCTCAAGAAACAAGAGCATAGAGCTGCAACAAAGACCAAAACATTTTCATGGGTCATTTGTCTTGAACAATTATAACAGAAAGTTGTCAGTCAAGTGATGCTCTATCAGTAGGCTGACTGCAGATTTCAGCTGCCTCCTACTAACCACCATCGATCAAGCATTACCACATTAGTGGTGCAGATCTGTATTTAATCAGCCAATTTTCTATGACAATACGACAGCCCTCTCTGTTTATTTTGATGCCAGTCATAATTTACTATTTTGAAATAAATACCACCAAACTTATCATTATGACAAGGACTGTCCCATCTTGTAGGTTGATCTCAAAGAAAACAGAGACATTTTCAAGTCTTGCACCCAGGCCATCCCGACTGATAATTTGTGAATTGTTTAAGATGAGTGGGAAGAGTCACAAACTAGACCAACATACTGCCACATTATTATAACTAAGCTATTTTCCTCTTGCATCTAATGCACCGATACTTACTACCATATAGTGGAAATTTCACCCTTCCGGAGTGCTAGTCATGATGAGTTACATTTATCTGAACTATTACAAGGATTCCACCTTAAAATTCCTGTTGTAAAGGCCTCTCATTAACCCATTCCTGATCAAGGTACAACTGAGTCAATAGCTTTCCTTGGCACGGGTTGGGTGCAATGAACCTGTGCCAAGGAAAGCTGTTAACCTAGGATGTGCCCTTATGAATGGTCTTACACACAAATCGTAGCAAAAATGTTTTCAAGTAATGAGAAATTTATGCAAAAATGTGAAGGCAGAGGACAATTTACATCCAGTCGCTTTTGGGCAATTTGATCAGGAAAGGGTTAAAGAACCAGCCTGTCAACACTACAGATCTGGCAGTTCCTCAGAAACTAATGGTCTGGGTCAACCTTTCTTCTGCACTGTTGGTTTAATAATTCAGGGTTTCCAGAGAAAAAATGTAAATGAACTAGGTCATTATTTTTCTTCGGTGTATTTCAGGAACATTGTGCTGAAGAAAGCTTTTCACTCAATCCAGAAATTAGCCCTTTAACAGCTAATGTGCTTTAATTGGTTACATGATACAGGACAATTAAGGTTAAGGGATTACATGCCAATAGGATGCTGTCTCTCCAGTCTTATCACTTGTAGCTATGCACATCAGGTAACCGGGCTCCACAATGTCTTCCCTATAATAACTCACAAAATGCTCTCGTATCCACTCTGGCTTGGATCTTGGAACACGAGTTTTTCATGTTAGCTGCCTCTTTCCCACAAATTGACCAATCAGAATGCCAGGTCATAACACTGTGTTATCTCTTTGAGTGCATTTGCCTTACAGTTTTGAAATAATGCTGACTATTCTCCATTCTACCATCATTTTATTATGTTAATTCAGTAATGCCACTCAAAATATAGGTTGCGATAAAATCTAGCTAGCTGATTGTCCTTATTGAGTAACCCAGACATTTCATATAGACAATACAGTACATCTTTGGTGATTGTATTTATTTCCGCACGAATAATTTTTTTGTCATTTCTGCATTCCAGGCATTTAATTTAAGTTTCAATGCTACAACTGTGGATAAAGTTCTTATTAACCCTATGCTAAAATACTATTTCATCATGTTTTAGCTTCCACAGTTTTGTGGCAACAGCACAATTAGTAAAAATAAATATATAGCACAATTATGTGTATTAAGGGTAAAGTAAAACCTCTCTTCAAAGACCACCTCCAGGAATGATCAATTTATCGTCTTTCAAGAAAGGTGGTCTTTCATGTGAGGTTTTAATGATATGAAAAGTACCAAGCAAAGTATCCTGAATGGGTTGTCTGTCAAGACAGGTGGTCTCTCATTGAAGTGACCTCATAAGACAGGGACAACTGTATTAAGACCAGACAAGTATTACAGCCTGTCACACACCGCCATGTTGACAAGATTAAGGTCTTGGGTGATCAACACAAAATCAACATTTTTACATAACATTGTCTGAATTAGGACCTCTAATGATGATTCACTCTGCTTCATAGACCTGTTTGTGTGTTCTGGTAATTTGAATAGCATTTAATGATCAGGTTCCTATTGTGTCAGTGCTTTGGGCTTAGCTCTTTCACTGGCAGCTGGGTCATGCTTCGATAATTAATCCCTCAAACAAAAAATCAACACTAGTAAGTCTCGAAGCCAGTGTTCAATGCTTATGTGTACAAAATAATGAAATAAGTAGTGCTTCCTGCTCAAAATGCCCTTCATTACAAGACTGACTCTGATAAAACATGGTGGATCCCTGGGTCCCCACTGAAGCACTTTTCACTGTTACTTCTACATTAACTCTTTCAGTGCCAATCACGTCTAAAGTTGATCTACTGAAGTCAAACTAGGCTGAATTATCATTAGGATCCCAGATTCGTATTCCTTGTAAAGAGACCTTTCATTCAAGAACCAGTATGCCTATAGTTCCAGAGAGATTATCCTAGGTCAACAACTTTTCTTGGTGCACATTGGGTGTAATGTGCCCAATGAGCACTGAAAAAAGCCATTGACTCAGTCAAAAATTTGGCTCTGAAAGAGTTAAATATCGCCTCATTATCAGGATGGTTTGCTTTTAGGGTCTACTCCATGGGCCCTATCATTAGTGTTATAATGAGGGAGCACTGAATTGCAAATATACTCGGAATTTTGATCAGCTTTTCAAAAGTTGACTCATCACCTACAAAAAACAAATTCACTGAATTCTAAAAACATGACCTACCATGTAAACCTGAGCCTCTGAACGGTGAAGTCAGTTTTTAGCACCAATGCCTGCTGGAAGATTACCCAAAAGGCATGCCAAAGAGCAGTTTCTTAACACAGACTGTTGGCCTCCAATTAGATGTTTGACAATATGGAGAACACACAGGCCTTAAAATTACCACCCGCTGTTGCCACCTTGACCAGTGGATCACTGGATTGCCCTGATGCCCGTACAATTCTGCACATTTTGAGGTCTGTTTGGTCAACATTAAATTAAATATACTGCAAAATTTAGTATCTTATTTTATCACCTTATTCTTGGTCCCATAATTCCAGTCATTTTCTCTTAACACTGAAATATTCAATCTGAAGGCCAGAGGATAGCATCAATCAGAATGCACTGTGGCCTATGAGGTCTGAGGATAGGTTGTCTTTGACAACAGTGCACTCTCCAGACAGACTTCTGGGTGGCACACCATGTGGCTTTTGAATACCCAGCCCACCCCAACCGTCTTCAAAAACTTTTGTACAGTGAAACCTCATTATAACGACACTCCGATATCTGACATATTCAATAAAGATGTAATGACACAAATTTTCATGTGAAAAAGTTCATTTTCTTTGTCATTTGATTCATTTATCTGTCATTTGATTCATTTATCTGACATATTCAGTTATCTAACCCTTTTTTTAGGGAATACATCATGTCATTATAATGAGTTTTCACTGTATCAATCAGCATGCATGGTACAACGGACAAGCCCCCATATGCCCTAAACAAGCAGAACTTCTCCCATCTTTTTTTTTTTCAGTTTCATTTCCTGGTGCATCAGCAACCTGCTATTTATCCATTATATATAATCACTGACTGCACTACTAACATCACACCAGTCAATATTCTTCACTTCAAAATGAATGGACTAAGGTTGAAGTGAAATCAGGTTAATGAAGTTCGCCTCATCTTGAAGTGAATTGCTTATGCTGGACAGAGAGGTAACACTAGTAGGGAGGGTCTCTGGTAGGGAGTACACCTGAATGGCTTTGTGTTGTGGGCAACTCCATGACTCATACACTACGTGGTGTATGTATAGCTACTCAATCTGCTTAGCTTCCCTGGAAACTTACACATTAACTCTGTGTTGTCATAAAAAATATCAAATTTAAAAACTTATAAAAAAAAAAAACCCAAAACACGAAATTGGATAACCTGCAATTCTGATTTTTTAAATTTGGATTTTGCTGTGGATCATTAAACTTTCATGTTTTTATAATTTTATGTGAATATTTCATCAATATTCTTACCTTTTTGTGTTAGGAGCTGTGACAAATTGTAAAATTGGGAACTTTCACAAGAGTAGTTGCAGTGAAAATGCATGGGTTAAAGAGAATACGATCACTAGAGGTAGGAATCAAAACGGCGCCAACTGCATCGTGTCTTCACACCCCTTGGCCTCCAATTCTCTCTGCTTTTTTTTCCTGTCTCTGAAGATACACATGACCAGTGAACGATTGAAATTACAGGGCCAACCAATCACTAAAGGTCATTCCTTAAGTTGTATCTTCTGCTGCAACCCAGGTTTTATTATCACACATACAATGCTTCTTTATTGTCACAAGTCCCAATCAAAGGAATAGGATTAAAGATATTGATGATGAGAATGGTCTGTGAAGAGGTTGCCATGGAGATACATACAGACAGTATTGGATGGGCAAAGGCTTACTACATTCCGTATAAATGATTGATACACCACGGATTCACATTTGAGACCTAAGATGTGATCGGCGTCTAACACAACAAAATAGGAACTGGCTGATTGGACCAAAGATCCCTGTCAGCAATCGTTAAGCTCTACCCTGATACTCCATCTTATTCACACACAGCCAAGCACATCCGATGGACTAGGAAACATCACACACACAGAATATCAAATTGCTGTGACTTTATTTCAAGGTGGTCCACAGCAACAATTTGACTTGTCATCGGAACCCTAGTTATCATTTTATGATGACAAACTAAACTACTTCATCCTATGCAAAACTGTACTTCCTTATTTGATAACTAAACTGACTGAGTACACGCCACTTTCTGTCTTGATTAAATTTATGTTGTTTACTCACCATAAACACAATGGAGTGTTAATCATGTAGAAATTCCATCCCAATGATGGAAAACAATTACCCTTAATTTGCTAACTCTCTTTAATGAGGAACTAAGGCAATAATAGCAACAATTTGATACTCTTTAACTATTCTATCATTGCACTACAACCAGAGCTGTGACTCAGACTTTGTTACGTACTGTTATCAAACATCATCACCTGTAAGTCAAATCTTATTCCTGATTTACCAGCATCAATTGAGGTATTATCACCAGGCTACTGTTTATCCAACATGTGCAGTCAATGGAAATTATCCATGAACTGCTCATTTTGAAAACTGAACAAAGCAGACAGAATGGCCACGCACCACTCCCAAGGAATCATGCTGGTTACCTTTGGTTGCCATTCTTTGGGACAACCACTGCAGCAAAATGCTGTACACTTCTTTGTGGATATTTGGCAATGGGCTTGACCATCTGTCCTTAGTATTGACTAATGACCATGGGGACAATTGGATTAGAGCTGGTTAAATGCCATAGTAATCACGGTAATGTCAGGGAGCCGCTTCTTAGGATCAACTCACTTTGGCCATAAGAGCCAGATATATTTATTCCTCCTCATTCAGCAAAAATCACTCCCTCCTGATGTGTGAAAAATGAGAATTACTTCTGCATGATGTGTATATCAACAACTTTTATTCACATTAATCACACCAAATGCAAAATTTACTTGAGATGCCATAGTCCCCGATTTATGAGACCACAGTTTCAAGTCTCTAGTGCTATCTTTTCAATGTTACTGCAACCTCCAATGAGAGACCACTTTTGGACCTGTCCTGTAGGTGGTCCATCGAGACAGGAAACACAGGAATCACTGTATAGTGGCCAGGGACCACTGTATAGTGGCCAGGGATCACTGTATAGTGGCCAGGGATCACTGTACAGTGGCCAGGGATCACTGTATAGTGGCCAGGGATCACTGTATTGTGGTCAGGGATCACTGCATAGTGGCCAGGGATCACTGTATAGTGGTCAGGGATCCCTGTATAGTGGCCCGGGATCATTGTACAGTGGCCAGGGATTACTGTATAGTGGTCAGGGACCAAAGTATAGTGGCCAGGGATCACTGTACGGTGGCCAGGGACCACTATATAGTGGTCAGGGATCACTGTATAGTGGCCAGGGACCACTGTATCGTGGTGGCCAGGGATCACTGTATAGTGGCCCAGGACCTCTGTAGTGTCTAGTGGTCTCCAGTGTTGAGGAAGCACCAAATTGTGGTCTTACAAAACAGGCAGTCTTTCATGCATGCAAAAACCTGAAGATAACTAATGAGCAAAGTGTCCTGTTTGGGTGGTCCTTGAAGAAAGCCAGTCTCTTTTGGGATGGTCTTACAACAGAGGGACCACTTGGCACTATTTTCCCTGAATCTCCTTTCCTGCCTAATCAGATGGTGTTCTTCAGACACACTGTGCACTGTAATTGACTGCATGCTACTCCTCTACCTTATCAGGAGACAGGAACAATGCAGGCAAAGCATACCTTAATTAACCCTTTCCCTTTTAAAACAGCCCAAATAGGCTGATGGTCAAATGTCTGCTTCAGGTATTTTCATTTTAGTTTCAACAGTACTCAAAATCAATTTGAATGAGAACTGTAAGTATAAAAAACTATTAAGATAAAATAACCTGCATCAACAGCTTTCCTTGGCATGGTTGGGTGCTAAGCATGCCAAGGAAAGCTGCTGACTCACTCTTAATTCGGGGGGGGGGGGGGGGGGGGGGGAGAGGAGGAGGAAGTTAAACTCATTCCATACCAGTCCCTGATATTTACGTATGTTTACCTAGATTTAAGACCAGAAAGCCAAACACAAAAACTGCAATGACAAAATGTTATAAATGAATTTTTATTTGACCGGCATACTTAAGTTTCTCTTTCACTTGGAGATGATTTTCTCCAACTCAACATGTTCTTCACTTGTAGTATGATATATTGATGTCTGGTCCTTGACACAATGGGAAGAAAACTGACAATAATAGACTTTTCGTCTGTTGCACACTTCTCGTCAAGTATGGACAAATATTGTGCTTTTGATCAGGGACCAATAGATCATATTAAAGGATGGAATATCAACATTTATCCCAGTAAATTTGGGCTGCATGCCAAAGCGGTCTGTTAGTGCTCAGTTTAACCAGTTGAGTACAGAGACAGGACAATGGTCTCTGTCACTCCCATGGTATCCCGTTACTTTACTCATACAAGAGAAAGCGCATGCATTAGCCAGGCAACCACATCACTAGGGATGTCTCATAATGTGACCTGAACCAAGGTCACCCTGCCCTCATACCAATCCAAGGAACAGTTACCATGGCAATCTCCTTCTCTGTGTCAACACCACGACCCATTTCGTGATGTTCCATCTCCCTGTGACCACAGAGATCTGCCTCACATGGGACCATGCCTCAATATGGTGTCTCATCAATAGTTGGCCACCGGAATGAAGCTGTCCCATTGACAACCCCATTACAAGGTCTCCGCCAGGCATGGTTTCACCCCAGGTACCCAGGGCGTCACAACGATCACTCAACATTTATGAGCCCAACCTCTGGTAAAAGTTTAATAACAGGCAACCACAAGATGAGATAAAACATTATATAAATGATCTCTATCCTCCTCTGCCATCTATAAATTACCAGTGCTTATGACATGGTCAATATTTCATCATGATGGATGCTATTTAACAATAATCACAACCTCGCTTTTTTATTTCTAAATGGTTGATGTTCTATTGTGAGCAAAGCTATGACAATAATCTCTGACTCACTTTGTTACCTCTAAATGGTCAATATTCTACCACATGACAGAAATTAGCCATAATGCAGTCATCTCTACCTCAATGTGTTACCTCAAAATGTGTCTCTGCTATGGAAAGTTATCAATTGATCCAACCACCAAATCAACATTACACCATGAATAATTTCTATCTGAATCTGATACCTCAAATTCACCAATACATCAAAAAAATCATTGATATTCCAGCAATAAATTGTCCCAGAAGACAAAACAAAATTTGATATTTAATTCCCCATGGATCAATAATTAAATATATTGAGAATGCCTGTTGGGGTTATATTTTAAAAACTGGCTTCCTTTGGAAGGTTCTTGTTTGGTAATTGAGGAAGACAACATTGATTCAAGTCATTAATATATTTCATAATAAAAATCCTATTAGCCTAGTCCATATGCATATGGTATAGACTTTACACGCTGAAAAGGCATTATGATGTCAACAACAGAAAACTTATTATCCACAACAGATGCTGAAAAAAAACATGTCTTTCAAGAACTGGGACAACAATGTGGGAGCACAGACAACATTGATGAGTTTTTCTTCATTTTTAATGCAACTTTGGTGCATGACCTCAATAAAAGAATGACACTTTGAAAAAACAATGGTTTGCCGTCATTTTTTTTTTTTGTGCTTAAAGCACCCGTGTTGGAAACAATTTCTGGGAAGCCATCTCCCTCTTTGTCATTTGATTAAACATGTTTGAACATATGGTCATGCCAGGACAAGAGCATTAAATCCCATTAAACCAATAAACAAATGAAATCTGGGAGCCTGTTGCAGATAGACATAGACCCTCAGCTGTGTCATGCTCTACAAACATATGTACATGTACAACACAGCAACGATCTGGTTTTGTTGGTTCTACGTGTGTCATCTTAGCAAATGATCCAACTTAATTCCCTCCACGCACATCAAAGACTTTCTCTATGAAAGAATTAAGCAGCAAATGCTGGATAAAACATATCTCATACTAATGTTCTGCATCAAGCACCAACATATCTAGTCTATTGTCTACGTTTCTGCATTGCCTAACAAGTCATGTTGCAACTGCCTATCATAATTTGTGAGGCAACTGTGAAACTACTGACCACAGCACTGCAGAATGAGGTAACTGTAAAACTATTGGCCCCAGCACTATAGAATGAGGTAACCGTAAAACTACTGACCAAGGGTACTACGGAATGAGGGAACTGTAAACTACTGACCATAGCACTATGGAATGGGGTAACTGTAAAACTACTGACCAATAGCACTATAGAATGACGTAACTGTAAAACTATTGACCATAGCACTGTGGAATGAGGTAACTGTAATTTGTAAAACTACTGACCATAGCACTATGGAATGAGGTCAAACTGTTAAACTACTGACCATAGCACTTCGGAATGACGCAACTCTTAAACTACCGACCATATCACTAAAGAATGAGGTAACTGTATAACTACTGACCACAGCAATATGGAATGAGTTCTACAATTTTCTTAATGATCCAGAGAAATGTATTTTGCAAGCACACAACTGCACCCACAGTGATGCTTTCACATGATATTAATGGGGGTGGGGTGGGGGGTCTTCAATGATTATGTGCCATTTGTATCAGAAAGCTGTTGCAGCATTGTGATGTATGGTGACTCTAAGTACACATTCCCAGAAACAGTCACAACACAACATGCTTGCCATCATCAATGCAGCTAGGCACACCAATATTGATTGCCCTCACGCACACATACAAATTTACAACCGACATAATTCCTGGAGGCAACCTTCCTTTTCAAATCTGCAACACATTTGTATCTCTTTTTCATGGACTTTCATTTCCCAGGAGTTATCAACCTCAAATTAATTTATCTGTGCCCAGGAAAAAAACAATGTAATCTTCCAAACTGCATGAGCATATTCTAGATTAAATATCCAATTTATTAACATCTTAAGATTATTATTACAATGTAGAAACAGTTTTTTTGTCACATATTGTGGTAATTTATCAACTTTTCCAATGTTCAACAAATTATTCATGCTTGTTATGAACACAGATACCCTTGGTGTATATATACAGCTATTCTCACTTGCAAATAATAGTAAGCACCGCAAATGACTTACAACATGATAATCCTATTTGAGCTTTCCAAATACCTGCAGCAATTGCGACAGAAATATTCATTCTCTGTTCCATATGGCTGTGTACCTTTTTCTTCTTTTTTCCCCCCTGCCATAAATAGCAGGAAATATTTTTTTCTTTCTCTGCCATCCCTGGACAGTCCAGTCAATAAACAACAGATGTGACAAGAAGGAGGGGCAGATTGCAAGACGATATTCACATGAAACAATGGCCTTGCCACACAATCTAATTTGCTGTCAATTTGGGTATCACATTGGGCAGGGATGCAATTTGAAGGTCATCCACAAATTTTGTCATTTATCAGAATTAAGTCATTCTTCCTGTATGGAGTATCAAGAGTGCATACTGTCTGCAGATTGTAAGGTAAAGCACACAGCCAGGAAACCTAATGCCACACAGAACATCTAATGCCATCAGGACTGCATGGCAGCAGGAAATTGGATGTTACCAGCGCATCACACTCCTGGATGTACTTTTTGTCTCAAGGTTACGCAAATCTAGGTCTTTGATTATTTGGAATATCCAAAATTTCATTTCCTGGGGAAAAAATTACTAAGCAAAGAACCCTCATGGCTTTGATACTTCACAAGGAAGCAAGAGAAGTAAGCTGTTGATGGTAATCAACTACTCGCATACATGTCGATGCTTACTTGGGAAATTCCTAACAGTGCATGGGGATATCAACCCTTTCTAGCTCAAGTCATTTGGCTGTAAATTGTAGTCTCCTTTAATGGTTTTACTTAAATCTGATGTCAGTAGAAAATATTTTTGCTGAGAATTGTAGATAAAGCCTATATCATGATAGCACAACCCACGTCACCAGCTTTCCTTGGCTTGGGTTGGGCACAAAGCTGGGCTGACCGCTAGCCATTAGCCAGTTAGCCATACCGGTATGCTAATGAAAATGGAATTTGGCTAAAGGAATTAATAACTTTTTAGCCAAATTGGTTATTTTTGTTACTCTGTTGATTCAAAATCAGTTTTACTGTTCTATCATCAAACTGCCATCTATTAGACAAAACACATCTGAAGATATGAGCTGACTCTGGCTAAGGAAATTTATGTTTGGCTAAAAGATTTAAGTGATTTTAGCCAAGTTGGCTGACAAAATAAACTCCCTAGCACAAGCCAAGCAAAGCTATTGGCTCATTCTTATTCTGACCACGAAAGGCTAAAGAAGGTTTAACAGTTCTATGTAAAGTCCATCATTCAGGCTGAGTGGTCAGTTCAAGAGACGTGACTTCTGACATTTCAAATCATCATGACCTCCCTAGCTGAAATGGATGGAATCAATAGTGACTGCCATCTCTATGGAGAAAGTGAAGATCACTGTCAAATGATCTGCCATAGAATGAGGGATGGGCTCTTCCAAGTGCCTTAACCCATTTCAAAATTGTCAATAGCTATATTTCTCAGCCTGAAACTGCATGCATACTGACCATGCACACAATGTACTGTAAACTTACATTAATTTTAACCTGATACCTTTAGCCAATGATACATGCATATTATATCCATGTTGTATCCTTTACCTTTGGTGGATTCACTTTATGTCTGTTTGCATTTCTTTTCAATATGCATGTACTTCATTTGTTTCCTTCCTTCCTTATGCCTCTGATAGTTTCTTGAGTTTTTCCTCTGCAACCACCAGCTCTATCTAGAATCTCCATTTATAGCATGGAAAAAGCTTTATCACTGAAGATGATACTGTAATATTGATAAAGTTGTGAAGTTTGCACTTATGCAAATGGACGATGTGTGTTGCAGATGGTGCCACTGCTATCTTTGGTTTCATATCTAGCTTGTTACTAGTAGAGCCACCTGGTGGGTAATCAAATCTAGCCCCACTAATTGGCTGCTGGTTATCCACCAGAAGTGGTGTCACATGTATTTTAATTCTACATGACGTATTGTCACATGTAATTTACCTCCCCAAGCATTCTCATTGGAGCCATTAAAAAATTTAAACCTTGAGGTGGCTATGGGGCATACAGTTCATAATGGAAATATATGTTTTTTTCCTAATACCAGAGGGCCCTGTCATCTCGTGACTGTTTATTGTGTGCATATCCACAAACATTCTGTCTTTTCTTTCCTTTTTTACCTTGCAAATCTTTGCATCACTTTGCATTTGTATTCACATTGTTTTGAAGTCATGCTCCAGGTACTGCACAGGCAGCTGAGACAATGACTTGCAAAACTATGTTAATTGTAAATTATTATTATCTTAATAAATGGAAAGGGCTGTCCACATGAATCATAAAAACATGCAATCCTTGTTTAATTCCAATGAAAACTGCTCACTTTGATGGAATGTGTCGATGGAAGTCTGCTTCATATTACAACGTATCCATACACTAATAAAGCAAGCATTTATGAAATTTCCACACACTCAACACGAATGAAATTCCAGATTCCCACAACAGTAATAGACCTGGTATGCAAAGTCCATCATCTTTAACTCTCAGTCAAAACTTTTGAGGAGAAACTTGCAAGAGGCAAGTTGCAGTGTCTACCATATATCCTGTCGGCAAGTGGTGTTCTCTAGGCAAGGTTTGTCTATGCTCTGTAACCTTTCCTTGTTTAAAAGCCACCACTTGTGAGCATTTTGCTGTACTGAAATTAGCCCAGTACTCTTTCCAGTTTCATTTATCCTTCTTCACTTTGGACAATCCGTTCAGTGCATGACACCAAGATTTCTAATTACCAAGCCCTCTAAGCCTTTAAATTAACACATATTTGTGAACCATTAGCTGCTTTTTGAAAGCACTATTCTCTTCTTTTCTATCTTTTTTTTTTTTTGCACTGCATCTTGTGACCCACATGAAATGCAAAATATGGTGTACACACATACACATACACGTATATGAAGATATATAGCCGTTCAGCATGCAGCCGTGAGTGCCCAGCAGTGGATACACAGATGATGTGGACAGTTTACATTCATTTCTGCTATATGCACATGCAATTATAAATCTATGCCATCTAAAATGAAGGTATGTGACCCCAAGTTTGACATATACTGTTCTGGAAAATGTATGTATGTATACTGTGGTTCCTGTCTTGTGAGACCAATCCAATGGGACAACACCTGTCTAGACAGACCACCTTTTCCAGATACTTTCTTTCGTACTTTTAATCTTATTTATACATGCAAAGACCACAGGTCTTAACAAACTGTAATATTGTCAACCCTAGGGGTACTTTTTTTTTTAACTCATTCCACCCTAATGATGCTTTTTCCTGCTAATATCTAAATGTTGTCTGCTAATTTTATTTTACTAGTTTAGGGATTATTTTTCAAAATTTTGGATAAAACTTGCATGGAAGATAATTCCAAATTACATGCCCATGGTCAACAGCTTTCCTTGGCATGCTCTGGGCACACCAAGGAAAGCTGTTGACTCGGTTTTCTATCAGGGTGAAATGAGTAAAGACAGGTTTCATTGTGTTTCCAAATGAATTATTGCAGCTTTTTGGATAATGAGAGTAAATTTTCTGGGCATGAAAAACACAAAATAATATTTGTATACACAGTGGTAAATTCCTTTACATTGTTACATGCATTCCACTTTCCACTGACCCAGATGACAATGGTTCAGATCTACAGACCCATTTTCATATGAAACAAACTACACTCTGATTTAACACATTTCATTTTTCTGGTCACATCTCATTCTGTATCTAATTGTAAATTATTAAATTAACCGTCAAGCATTGTGTATATCTGTAAAAGCAAAAATTAATCACAAATTGACCTGTGCAATTCTAATTATTGGCTTAGCTGGTAATTATGGTCATTTTGCAGGGTGACCAGCCTCTACACAATGTATATAATTTTTGACCACTTTGTAAATACTGCCATCCATTAGCCCCAGCTCAGAGTGGACCACTAATAATGAGGGGCTTACAGTGCTACATTTGACAGCCTATTTACCAATAACCTGGCAACATTGTTGCACTTAATATAATTAACTCATTTTGGTTTCCCACATGCTCACTGTTACAATGAATCTTGCATCAAGACCATAATGGAATCCTGCTGATGAACACTAGTTCTGGCACTCCCAAGCTTCAAGGACTAGGCATAAAACCACCATGTTAAACATTCCCCAGCCCATTAGGTCATGTCGCATACTGTTCCATTGAAAAAGAAAACAAAAGTCAAACTGTTTTTCTGTTGTTAACATGAAAGCTAATGTGCATAAAATGCGGACAGTAATGAACTTCTAGTCACTTGTGATGACTATCTGACAATAAGATACAACTGGAAATGTTATATTACCATTTGAAATTTTTGGTTTAGTACATAAATCCCTTGGAATTCAATTCAACCCTGATTTTATACACATCAGTATCAACTGTTCTTTGGCCAGAAAGTTCCAAGCGTGCTCCAAAGAAGCCATGTTTCTGCTTTACAGCAGTGGCTGCAGGCCACCAGGCTGAGCCTGGCAGAATGCCCTTTGTCTTCAGGAAAGGGGGTGTGGTGGTCAAACGGTGGATCCTGTGACAGATGTGACAAAAAGCCCATCTGGGTCTCCCTGCAAACAATTGCACCTGTTACCTTAATATCACTCTCTGAGTCCTCCCTACAGATTCTCCCAAAAAGACACAATAAAAATTGCCTGGTCTTCTATGTTCCCCGTCAATTTCCCTAATCCTCTGAAGACCTCCCATGATCTATCGATCCATGCAGACAATCTAATTGCACTTTGTTTGAACCACTGTCATCTGGACACCTCTCTTGTGTTAGCATCTTGACAAAATAATGATGTTTTGTCTGATGAATCAATTATATATATTATTTTGTTATCACTGATATAAGGATTTGTCAGTCTAGCCATCCACTTTGTAGTTTTACATCTTTGCCTGCAGCCTTGTGGATGCTTCCAATAATTCACGTTTATTGCTTTGATTCCAGCAATCAATTGCCTTTGGAGTCAGGAGGCAGGTGCTGTTTTACCTCTATCGATGAAACTTGCTCCTTTTTATCTATCAGATTCCATCCACAGACACCTGCTGCTGCTACAGATGGAAACTTGTTCTCTCCCAGAATGTTTAAATCAAAAGCTTGCAGGCAGAAACGTTTTGTAATCTTGACCAGATGAAACTACTTGAGACATACATTAACTATTTCAGTGCCAATCGCATCTAATGTCGATCTACTAAAGTCAAACTAGTCTGAATTATCATTAGGATCTCAGATTCCTTTTCCTCATCAAAAGACCTTTCATTCAAGCACCAGCATGCCTATAGTTCCAGAGAAAATATCCCAAGTCAACAGCTTTTTTCCAATGCGTACCAAAAAAAGCTATTGACTACGTCCAAAATTTGGCACTTAAAGAGTTAAGTCTCAAAACTGTTGTAGTTAACTGTGGTATGAAGGCTGACTGAAGCATACTTGGGGAATCCTTCATTTTACTTGGCAGTACTGACCATGGTGAGAACAAAGATACACATTTTTTTCCTTTATTATTAAATAAAAATGAATTTTAACCCGTAATTTTTACAGATTGGGAATTTTCACATTGTGACTTGCGTGTCTATTACACATCTGCTGTTTCCTTATGGTAATACAAGTGCAATGCGCCCTGTGCATATGTACAGGTATGTTGTATTTTTGCCATTATCCTGCTGTAATACATAGTAATTGTCCTGTCATCATCTGTTACATACTAAGGACATACAGATCACGTCTGTGTAACATTTCTACTGTTACCCTATGGCTATACACTTGTCCTTCACTGTGCTATTACACATTACATTTTTACTATGTAATATACATTACATTTTTACTACATATACATGTACTACCCCTATCTTAATGTTGCAATGCAATATAGTCCACATGTCATATCAAGCAGGGCATCCTTGTATTAAATATTAAGAAAGTCACCAGTTGCTGTGAGTGCTCCACCAGTAAATTACAACAAACTACTGTTGCTTAACTATTACGGGCTGTAACAATGACACAATGATGGAAAATTTCCCAACAATAGGTAGAAACATGCAGAATTCCAGTTTGGTAGCTCCAGTCCAGGAGGCACACTGTATGCATTGAGAGTAACAGATGTATCTGGCCGGGCAGGTTATATTGACCATGTACTGTCACATCAGATAACACCTAAACAAGCAGTGACTGATGATACGGATCAACATAACATAGGCCATTGAACTGATGACGTAAAACACCAGTAGCCCACTTCATGTGCTCCAAGCGCTGCTATGCTTTCCTGCCAGTCTGCTGCCCTCTCTAATTGGAGTGGGAGCTGCACCTGATGACCCTTCTGAGCCAATCGAACACAATTCATATAAGTAATTGTATTTATTGCTCTAAATCAAGTTGCATTCACATATGATGCTGGTCGCTGCACAGTTTATGTTCCCATGATGCAATGACTTTCAAAGAGTATATGGTTACATTTATATCCAATACATACATCAGACCTCAATTCTGTTATTTTCACTTAGGGACCCTGTACAAATAAAACCATTCCAAAACTTCCATACACTATGGAGGGGGGGGGGGGGGGGGCACTCAAACCTGTCCCCTCCTTGTGCACCACTCAGAGGGCCTAGAAGACAAATACTTTAAAGTTTCATAAAATCAATTTATAATAAATAAAGAGAGGAAGCTGGTTTCAAATAGGAACCTGGTCAATCATAAGATGCATCTGTGATGAAAATTTGGTAAAGCTGTGGTCAATATTTTCAAAGATATTGTGGTAATGTAATCAGGGTTGCTGCCACTCAGACCGCTTTCAATGAAAGTAAATACATTACAAGTTTCATAAAAAGATAAAAAATAATCAGAAGAAGCTGGTTTTACATAGGAACCTGGTCCATCATAAGATACATCTCTGAAAAAAAATTTGGAAAAACTGTTGCGGTCAACTTACTTTTTGAGATATTGAGGTAACGTCAACAGGGTTGATGCCACTCAGACGACCTTCAAATAAATACATTCAAAGTTTCATTAAAAGTTTCAAACCACTCAGAGGAAGCTGGTTTTCAATAGGAACCTGGTCCATCATCAGGTCCTTCTGTGACAAAAATTTGGTACAGCTAAAGGGAATATTTTTTAGATATCACGGTCATGTCAACAAGACGGACGGACAGACGACGCCCAGGATGACCATACCCTCCAGCACTTTATGTGCCGAGGGTAATAAAACAAGTGCAACAACTACCCTAAATGCTACCCTTGACTGACTCTCATGACAGTTACAGAATGATGGATTTGCACATACATTAACCTAAAATAAATTGAAATTTTAATTGCAGCAGGACTTGGAATTTACACCTGCCACCAGCCAAATGCTGGTCAATTTTGCAGTTGACTTGTGAATTTCACTCTTCACAGCTGATCAAGCTATGGATTCTTAATTAATTGGTGCATTTTGGCTAGGTAGTGAAAATCTTAATTTTGAGCCCTGTGAAGTCCATATTGAAAAATTTCCCAGCATTCCTGATTTTGCATTTCCTGGCAACCATGTAGGAGATCAAAGGACCTCTGAACAAGGCTTTTGAAGCCTTGGTGCCAGACAAGTTAATAAAATACAAACAGCTGTGGACAAAACCCTGAAAGCTTGTTTCATAAAATAATGATTACATGATATTGATGCCATATGGTGTGAGAAATTACTTGTCCTGCAAATACTGTCTGATCCCTAGATATGAAGACTGTCAAGCACTTGTGATGAAGCCACTGGAGCTATGTGCCAAAGCTCATCCACAAACTAGTGGCCCATCCAGTCTACTTCCATCAAATTCTCTGTGCACAGCACCAGACTGACTGCCATTCCATTTATTTTGAAAAATTAATGTGATGGGATTGTGTGCACATGGTTGGACAACTTGTGGCTTGGCCATAATGTGCATGATGCCTGAGGCAGAAGTACATCATCAGCCTAAATATCAGAGTATCTGCATAAGGGCTGCTAAATTAACTCATTCCACCCTAAGGATGCTTTTTTCCACTAACATCTAAATGTCATCAGCCAAATGTATTTTACCAACTTGGGGATTATTATTATTATTATTATTATTATTATTATTATTATTATTATTATTATTATTATTATTATTATTATCTTTTTTTAAAATTTTGGATGAAACTTGCATGGAAGATCATTCCAAATTATATGCCCATGGTCAACAGCTTTCCTTGGCACGCTCTGGGTGCAGTACGCCCAGAGGGTGCCAAGGGAAGCTGTTGCCTTGGTCTTCTTTCAGGGTGGAATGAGTTAACCATTTAGCAAAGGGTGGACACATTTCAATATACAAGGAAATGAATTGTAGAATGGAAGAAGGTTATCAAAGGATAACCAACAAAGTCCCAATATTCAGAGGCCATCTTCCTTGAGCACAATTGCACATGAACGGTATGGTTAATATTCAATGTCTCTCTGAATCACACAAATTTAATGTTTAAGCTAACATCATATCCCAAACTTTTTGATCTCGTATTTCAAACTAATGTGTAATCCTATCTTCAATTTGATCTTTTCAGTTTAAATTCCAATCTCTCTCAATCCAACACAGAAGAGTTAACTTTTAACTCAACAGCAAAATAAAACATTCTTCAAAAAGGTCCTCCCATCCAAGCCTTTTGCTTTCTAACACTTGACCTGACCATGTTGAGTCACCAGGTCACACTGACCTGGTTTTTTTCCCCAAAGATATCACATATCATAAGATTTCTTTCCTGTGCTGCCAGTTACTCCAGACACCGGGAGATAACAAAGTTGGCCTAACACATGCCACAGACATAACACAGGAACACCAACTAAACTGAGTATTAAATGTGCGCTTTGGATATCTTAGTGTTATCTCATTAGTATTCTGTGCATCTCTCCTGCTTATCCCCACTATGACTATCATTTGATATATCCTCATATGGAACACTATGAATGCCATGTACAGTCTTCCCATCGAAGATAATACATTCACTTCATATTCATTCTCAGAACCAGATTGCTTTCAATGATATTGGTAAATGATGGCTTACAGAGACCAAGAGTCCTCTTAACCAAGGCGGTGAGGTCAATGGAGTATCTGGAGGATTCATTGTTGAGGCTGGAATGTTAAAGCTGTGGATGTATGTTCTATGCCACAGGCATAGCACATATGGGCATTGTTAATCTGCAAACACAGAACACCACTCTGGCCTCAATCTTGGAATGGCACAGAGTATCTAGAGAATCTTACATGGCTGAGCGCAGAGTTACTATTTTTCTCTCATGAAGGATTGTTGTTTGTCGTTACAATCACAATCAGGAGTGACCTGTGGTCACTCCTGATTTTCCACACCAACAACCATCCTGAGTGAGAGAAAAATAGTAACTCACTCTCCAGCCATGTAAGATTTTGTTTATTCTATGTTTAATTGGGTGTCCATCGCAAAAAAATGCCCTGGGCCTACTTTCAATATGGACCTGCCGTGCCGTGTTTGTTTATATTTGACGTATTTATTCTATGTCACATTTGACGTACAAACAAACATTGCTCGGGCACATTTGATTTTGTGCCAATGTCAATGCATTATGTTACTGATCCAGGTGCATCACAATTAACTTGTAACAATGTTTCGGTCATGTGATCTAAAGCGAGTTACTACTTTTGAATTTCACTCTAGAAAATGATAATTCACCATCAAACATAGAATAAATATCTGTATGTGAGTGTGTGCGTGTGCACATGTGCATATATAAAGTCCCTGGTGTATTATATCCAATATGGGTATCAATCAAAGCATGAAAGAAGCACTAAATTTAAATTGATGCGACTTTTTATACTATATCATATCATACCATACTGCACTTCCAGGACAGTACTCATTTTGCCATCTATGTGATATAAAGTCATAGCTTGCCATCACAGCTGTTTCTGTTAAATCCATATCCAGGGGCACGCTCTGTTGTTGTTCCAAACACATTTTATCAAGTAATACATGCAGTTGCAGCATACCAATTCTCATTTGCTACAACTTCAGCAAGTCACTCAGTAATATATTCATATAATATGCAAAGGGCTAGCACCGTAAAAAGTGAGCGCAGCTTTAATCCTTATGGTCTTGTGCATCTTTTTTTCTATTACAGTGCGCCACCTGGCGGCCAGTCAAAATGTGGCAACCGCTTTGTGTTCAGAACTCCAAAGTTCAGTCCATGGCACCTGTAATCTGCACACTAATACAATGTTTCATTCAAGCCTGGAATTGGAACTGTGTAGAACTTAGATAAAAACAAAACAAAACAACTGTATGTGCATGTGTAACTCAGTTTCATGACTGAGAATGAGTTACTATGCATTATAGCAAAGGCCAGATCGTTATTTCGTTATATAAAAAATGGCTCCTAATAGCGTAATAAAATGGCGCCTCCCATCCAAGCGAGTTTTAAGTGAGAAGTTGACAGAGATTTGTAATCATCACTATGCACTCTCTATAGCAGGAATACAGTTCATGTATGTATGCTACCACAAGAGCTCACTTGCGCTCACAAATATGGACCTAAACACTGACTCAGTCAGACTCACAGAAAATTGGAATTTTATACATAGGATCAAGAGTCTGCCAAATATTGCTCAGACATGCTTACATAACACACTGTAATCAGACTGGCTTCACCAAGACAATATAAATAGGGCTAGGTATTACTGGAATCATTGGCTAGAAGCTCAAAAGCCAGCCAATGACCACTGTGCCAACCTCTGACACCAACCTAGCAAAGGCATCATTTGAAGCCCACTGAATCTGCCAATAAATCAACAAAGCAGATGTTTGAACACCCAGGTAAAAAGAAAAAGAGACCTTACCACAGTGATGGAGTACAGTCCTCAAGCAAAGCTGCTAAGGAGGGCAACCGTTACGAGTCGAGTCGGTCTCTGGATAGAAGCCTGTATGTTGCACATGACCTGCATTCCTGATGGGGACTTGTATCATGTTGTAAGTCAGCGGCACAAGCCATAGAACACAGGGGACAGCCAAGATGTGTGCCAGTCCAGCTCCCAGTTACAGCAACATCTGGTTAACCCACTGGTGGGATACATCTCAACCACATGTGTTCTCAATTTTCAAATTTCTGCCCCTGCGGTTTGTTGTTTTCTAGGGCAGGGGATCATATTTTTGGTCTGTTAGCCCCTGTTGGCCTCAAAGATGGGTCAACAGTTCTTTTAAAGAAGCCTCATAACATTATTAAATATTATTCATTATTATTGTTAGTAGTTATAGTATTTATTTCATTTTTTTTAAAAACAGGATGACAACTGCCAACTGTCACAAGGTGTTTCCATCATGTCTAACCTGACGCATGATTCATGTTGCTGTTACCATGGCAACCAAATGCTAGGTGGTAACTCTGTTCCGTGGCAGCAGCAGCCCACACAGCACTTTGGCTTCCCTCCAGATTTGGAATATTCGGCACTGGAGCCATGTCTGTGATCCTTTAGCCTGTTCAATACCTGTGCCATCAGCATAGCCCCACTCTCATCCGGTATAAATCAGAATACTGCGGTTTTCTGCTCTACCGCTACCCCCAGACTGCTGTAGACTGGCATACAACACAATACTTGCTTTGTGACACTGGACAAACAAAAATACCCCCAAATTAGCTCAAACCAAGAGACGTTTTTTTGTTCCTGATGTCCTAGTGTTCGTGATATCATAACAAATACATCCCTCACAATGACCTATAACTTATTTACATATACTCTCTGAATATTTTATTGGTTTGGCTTATGCAAGCAACAGTAAGTCCCTGATGCCATGACCATAATTTAACAGTCTGCATGCAAAAGGTTAATAACATATTGTGTATAACTTAGCTCTAAGTATAAGATTATTGAAGCACCAAAATGATTCAAATATATGAACCCTTATTTCCAGACAAAAACATTTAAAATAGATAATTTCACAACAAACTTGAGATGACTATTCCCCAGAATTTCAAATCAGTTGCCCAGACGGAGGGGATTGTTGGCATTATTCCTGGTTGTGCCGCATGTAAGAAGCAATTATATATACACACAAGGATGGCTGCATGGAGGAATTGAGCAGCCCGCACCATTTATTAATCATACTGTTGTGTAAAGAGGCATAACTGATGGAAACATTGGCTCTGGCTCCCATTCCTAGCTCTTGCTGCTGAAAATGACCAGGCACACTGTGTGAGGGTCAGGGATATTGTCACTCTGTTCCCAGACAGTCATCTGTTGAAAGCCATGAAACAAGTCCATTTCCCTATTACCTGATGGCAATATGCTTATTGAACACACTCATAACTTGCCCTATGGTGCAGTACAATTTCCCCTTTATTGTTCACTGCAAAACATGAAGCCACCCATGGGGGAGATGACTGTGAACTGTGATTGGGCATTTCAATTCTTGTGAACAGTGACGCCACAGAACTAATTTTTGCGAACCATAAAAGGTCTATTGCAAGCACCCATGAATCATGATTCACCATTACAATAAGTTTTTAACAATTAAATCAAGATTTGGTACTGTGAATTGTAAAGATCTGTGAAACATACTGATGATTGCACTAGTTACTCCTCCATGATTCATGAACATGACCCTCCTTTGCTCCCCATTTTCATGATATTAATACTTTTTCTTAAACATCACCTGTTCTTAAGAGACTGTATTTTGAACAATTTAACTCTTTCAGTGCCAATCACGACTAAAGTCGATCTTCTTAAGTCAAACTAGTCTGAATTATCATTAGGATCCCAGATTCTTATTCCTCTTAAAAAGACCTTTCATTCAAGTAGCAGTATGCCTATAGTTCCAGAGAGAATATCCCAGGTCAACAGCTTTTCAATACGTCCAATGGATGCCAAGAAAAGCTGTTGACTCAGTCCAAAATGTGGCACTGAAAGAGTTAATTGTAATCGTTGCAGACATGTTTTCCTGTACATGTTGTAGAGGTACATGGGTGACATACAAACCACTAATTACAACCCACTGATCAGTGATTACTAATAGACTTTACCACTTGATATCAAAGGTAAATTTGTGTGTTGTTTCATTTGATCATCCTCATTTTGCTTTGTGGCATGTATGTTTTCAATGTAATAACTGAGCTACATAATGCTGAAGAAATCTGATACAAACTAATTAAATCGTAAAATCTGAATTGTTTGGAAAATAGATTTTTGTACTGACTTTAAATGTGACAAAAAATCCACTGTTAGCTGACCATGTGCAGAAAAAAAAGCATTTTATTTAAACAAACAATTATTCCATTCCAGTCTTCACAGCTTCAGTTGACTCAATGATTCGTATCTGTCATATTCACTCCCACAAAATCCTGTCAATTTGACACGGCAGAGAGGGCTTTTATTGGGTATCACACGAAGCAAATATTACTCTTTGTATATAGCACTTACAGTTCAAGTACAATCTGAAACGAACACATCTTTCATGTGCGGGTAAATATTAAACTTCTGCAGAACTAAAGCTCTGTTTTGTGTGAATTGAGCTGTTCTCATTACATGCACATTCATGAATTTCAATTATAATTTGCCTGCACCAAGTGTTCCCCTAAATATATATGCCTTTACAGTTACTGACAAAAAGCCTCGCAGTCAGTATTTCACAGCCTCGTCTGTGTTTGTTCCATGGCTGGAAAGACTGCCCACAGGTTGGGATTCCCCACCTTCAATTATAAATAAGAAACAGGAACACTAAATTCTCAACAATTGCTATTTTCAAGCCCCAAAATGAACCCATTTTTTTTTTATAAAGCACAGAAAATACCCTAGTTATACTGCTGGACTGCACCCAAGCTGCTTCAGTGGGCTGTGCTTATGAATATATTATACAAATAGGTTAATTCAGTCTTTCTTCAACATGTTCAGCATATCCTTTTTATATGTACAGGTCTTGCACCTGTTTCTGTTCAATTAGGAGCTTAAGTTCTTCCCTAGCAACTTCCTCCCGTGTATTTACCAGCAAGTATGGTCGAAATCATAATTACGCTTTGCTTAAAAATGTCTCTGTTTGAATTCAGCCTGTGAATGACAGAGATTGCCAGACAATTGTGTTTTTGCAATGAGTAATCCAATCTGCACATGTATACACATAAAAAGTGATCAATATACAGTTATTAACACTAGAAGCATCAGTTTCTCTTGTTGAAGGAATATATTATAGCAGATATCACAGCACATAAAAAAAAAAAAAAAAAAAAAAAACCCAGCTCATAACTTCCCACTGGCAGAAGTAAATTTCCAATACTGTCGGGCACAATTTTTCTTTTATCTTTTTTCCATACGGGTAGCTACAGCATGTCTTTCCAGGTAATATAAACACCTCTGAATAAGCTGAGAAAAGGGAGAAAACATCATTGGATGAGAGTTGAAAGCTAAAAATTTGCATCAACTTTACACTTTCACCATGAAAGAAGAGCATTTCCCTGGCAACTGAGATAAGGCTTTTTTTAATTTTCAAATGTCTATTCAACAGTCCTCAAGCTCGGAAGCACTTTTTATTGATACATGCAACCCCACAGAAGAAGAAAGGTATTGCCTGATCCTGACCTCTCTCAATCTGGTTGCCTGGCACCAATGGTATCTAAGGTCCTGTTGAGATAATAATACTTGTAACTTGTAAATCTACCTAAATAAATCTTAAAAGTTTGCCAAGGTATTGCCTGATCCTGACCTTTCTCAATCTGGTTGCCCGGCACCAATGGTATCTAAGGTCCTGTTGAGATAATAATACTTGTAACATGTAAATCTACCTAAATAAATCTTAAAAGTTTGCCAAAGGTCTCTGACCTTGAAACTTACCTAAGATTATCAACATCAAAGCAAATATGATGATAGCCAGAGTGTATTTAGGGATGGTTCAGCTTTATCATCATTTTTGAATTAGTACTTAGGGTACTAAATTTCATGACCCCCCTCCCTCCCCCCAAATTAGTAGTTTAAAAATGATGATTTCCCCAGAAAATCATAGCAAAATTGCACAAAACACGCCAAAAATTGACCATCATTTTTCCATATTCTGTGAAAGTGTACAGACCCATTTAACCCCCTCCCCCTTGCATACTGTAAGTGCTAATTCAAAAATGATGAAAATGTTGAACCATCCCTTACCGATGTATGTTGACCTGAAGTGTTTGCACTGTTTGCCTCACTTTGAAGAACAGGATTTTTACTTTACTTTGCAAAAATGTATGTGGTTTGCTGCAAACCAAAGCTTTTAACCCACAGACAAGAATCTAATGAAAGCATCTAATGTCTACCACCTAGCTATACTTCTCCATGAAATGGTGACACATTTCCACCAGAGCCGCGTAATAAGGTTATCTAGGATCTGTGACCCTTGATGCTGTCTGTCCATTATATTCCCAGAACACAAGCTATCTGTCATCAAAACCTGACACCTCATAAAGGTAGCCTTTCTTCCTGGCCCACACACACTTATTTCCCTCCAGCCTCCTGATATCCAATGGTGACGCCCTGACAGCCAGTACAATACCTCTCCAGGCTTTAATCCTTCTGTTTATATCTCTGCTGAACAGAATACACAGTCATTATGTTTCCATTTATTGCTCAAAAGCTTACGGTCAATGTGATAAGTCTGAAGTCAATCTGCCAAGGCCCTTAAATGTATAAAATTTATGACCCCTCAAGTTAGTCGATTTCAGACTGTCAAAGAAACAAATGCTCCCTAAGAGTTTGCATGCTGAAAGTTCTGCCACCTGTCAGTGCCTGATAGGTTTCCTGGGGCATCCATGTGGGGTTCATTGGAAATCTGCTCATTTCTTTTTCATTTCAAGGCCAATTTACGGGTGGTCATTTAGATTCAGAGCTGCCAAACTGCGAAAGGAAGGACAAAAACAGGACCTGCTTTTTCCAAATGGGTGAAGATGGGTGTCTGGAGCATGCCCTCTCCCCCCTTCCCACCCCCACCCCCTGAAAAACAGGCACATTTGAAGGCCGTTTTAGATTGCTTGCTCATAAACCTGTGGCTATGTTTGCATGGACAATTGACATCAGATTGGCTCCACCATAAGTGCAGTCTCCAGGCCCCTTTAGTGTTCCTTAGATCTACTTTAATATGCTTTTCACAAGAAAAACAAAATTTTTTTCTTACTCTTTTCAATATTTTAGTCTGTGAAGAAAGTGGTGGTCCTCTGTAACTTTCCCAGCAAAATTTGCCAGGACTGCCAAATGGTCCTCATATGGTGGTTCCAATGACCGACATCCACCCAGAAAATTTTGCTTGGTTTATGCATCGTAAATTCTGACAAAAACTCATGCATACCAACAAAGTTCTGCTGTTTGCTGGTCTGAATGTCTAGCAGCTGCTAAAACCTTTTAGCACTGAGTGATATCTTTCCCATTTTCTCCCCAAAAATACTCCTGATAGGACATGTTATGGGTTGAGATTCTGTCAGAAACCAGAAATCTTTGTATTTCTGATCGGCTTGCTCACATACATAGACACACCCAAAGTTGCTAGCTATTTAACCCTTTCCCCCCGGCTGGTGGTCAAATGTCATCTGCTTCAGTGTTTTCAGCTAATTTCAACAATAATGAAAAACAATTTTGACTGAGAATTGTAGATGAGACCTATCAAGATCACATGCCCCAGGTCAACCACTTTCCAAGGAAAGTTGTTGACTCAAGTGTCAATTCAAGGGGGAAAGGGTTAAGGAGTTAAGGATTATGACACTGAATAGTGCCAAATGTAATATGAAAGGACTGGCTTTCCGGTCAAAGAAGAGGAAGAACTCTTGTGTGCAATTTAGACAATGTAAATTGCAAAGGATGACAACTTCCCAGCAGTGACCTTGAAAAAGTGGTGAAGGTCACCAAGCAGTGAATGAACTCATCCAAGGTCATCTCCAGATGCTTCAGCTGTTCAGGTTTGATATTTTTAGTTTCACTCGCTCTGAAGCTATAGTATTTATAGGATTTTCTATGAAGCAAGCCCATCCAAAGTCCTGAGAATATGCTTCAACTGTGATGGTTTAATTGCTCTATGTAAATTTATTGATATGCAACTGCACCTATAATGGGCACTGACACAATGCCAGACATAACAATACTCCTTTGGCTTAATTGGGACGGGGGGGGGGGGGGGGAGGGTTTAATGGTGAAGGAGATTAACATGAATGGACTCCAATAAAATTCCAATTCCACCAAAATGAAACCCACCTGAACAAGACGCAAAAAGCATCAAAACCATAGAGTACCTGTGGACTTAAATCAGCTCTTCACCCAATAAGATACTCATACTCAAGGTTGTGGCATTAACAGTTTCTCTGTACCAATTTTCTCACATTATTTATGAGATATGCTTATTTCAAAGATGCTTATCTCTCATTTTTGTCTGAGTATATGAGCATAAAATGTTTTTGTGGTGCTATATCTTGGTAAGCAAGGTATCGTCACAATCCAGCAAGGGATACAACTGTATGCTATATGTACTGGGCAAACATTTTAAACTATTGAGTAAACACAAATCATTTCACAGGTTTGAAAAATAACCAAATTAAAACATAACCAAAGCCTGTCCCCTGCTACAAATCCCTTAAAGAATAAATACGAGACATGTGAACTTGTCCCCATTCCAGATCTTTAGGTCTCCACAGTTCATCTGGAACATTGGTTCTCTGGATTGTTTAACCAAATGCAATTTGCAACAGTGACCTGTCAGCCCAGCAGTTCAGTTCATCAGCTCTGCCCTTACACCCCTGACTTTTTTTTTCTTTTTTAATCCAGCCATTTTTGCAACTGGCTACGTCAGTTACTTTTCCATCACTTTGAAATTGCCATCATTCATCATTTCATTGCTTTAACCACCCACTCACTTTTGTGCCCTCTGGAAATGACTCTGCATATGACGCCCCCCTCCTTTGTGGCATTTTTTCTCCATTTCTCATCTTTTAACCCTTTCTCATTCAAAGCATCCAAAAGTACCGTAATACTGAAAACATCATTTGCCCATACATTTTCAGTTCTATTTTATTTAAAACTAGACATACCTTCAACACAAGCCTTGACTGAAGGGTCTGCCATTTGCTGAAATTAGGTCATGGGGACACCAAAATCTAATCAGTTCATCTTGGCATGCTAGACAAGCATACTGCCAAATTTGAGCAAAATACACTGGAGCATTCTGGAGATATTGCAATAACAAGCCCTAATGAGCATGCAATTAATTAGGCTGCCATGTGCTCAAATTAGGTCATGGTGAAACCAAAATCTAATCAGTTCACCTTGCCAGGTAATGTAAGCATATTGCCAAATTTGAGCAAAAGACATGGAGGCATTTGGTAGATATCGCGGTATCGAGAATGTGCATATCCGGACGGACAGACAACACCAAGACAGAAAGCTAAGGGTCCCCCCTATGGGGCAGACCCTTAAAAAGAAGTAAAACTGTTACAAGTTTGTTTTAAAGCAGACCATGCAGAATGTTAAGCTCTGTCAAGATATTTCTTTGGGGACACTCTGGACCCACAGAGCCACAGAACACCAAGAAAGCTATATTGACTCAGCATTATTCCAAACAAGAAAGGGTTAAACATAGTAAGAACTATCCAGCCACTTTGCCTTTCCATTCCACTTGGTATTAAAGGAGAACTCTCCAACACATCTACATGTGCACTGGATCTTTTTCTGCAGTCTACCCATAAAAAGTATTTTCCTGTGGATGATCAATCACGCCCATCCAAGGAGTATGGAACACACTATGAGTGTCTTAAAGTGGTTTTATCACAGAGCTTGTCTGCAGTAATGAGATCATACACATGTTGGAATCAGCTACACAACAAATGGCCATCAGTGCTGTAGGTGAACACAAACACTTTTTTCCGTCTTGGGGGTGGGGGTGGAGAGAGGAAGAGTAATATCATATCACATGTACTCTTCATGTTTTTTTCTGATTTTTTTTTTTTAAGTTCCTGGAAAGTGGGTACTAAATCCTAAGCATCAATGGATACAACTGCATGTCTCATTTTTAAATATCATCATAATAAATTGTTTTACATAATTCCCTTCCCTACATCCAAAAGAATTTACCATTTCCAAGTGACTTGGGTTTTCTGTTTATACATGTACATGTTGTTTACATGTAGTTGGTGAATCTGAAAGTTAAACCTTACAGTGTAAACGAACCATCCACATTTTACTTTGGAAGTCAGGTAAACAGTCTGAATGCACACTTTGGATGTCTTTGGGATGTGCAAAAATGCAAATTCTAAGTACATGCAGTGTGAACACAGCTTATCTTTTCTGGGCCAACTTGGATTCTTACATGTCAAGCATCAACTTTGATTTCCTGTGAGTATTCATGGACAAGCTTGGATTAATCCATATCACACAGACTAAGTTTGATTCCAAGCTCAGTTGGATTCCTCCATAGGACATTGACCAATTTGGATTCTTTTCATACTTGAGGGACCAAACTGGATCCCCTTTATATTTCATGCACTCTTCATACTTCATGGACCACCTTAGGTTCTCTTTGTACTTCATGGACCACCTTAGATTCTCTTTGTACTTCATGGACCACCTTAGGTTCTCTTTGTACTTCATGGACCACCTTAGATTCTCTTTGTACTTCATGGACCACCTTAGATTCTCTTTGTACTTCATGGACCACCTTAGATTCTCTTTGTACTTCATGGACCACCTTAGGCTCTCTTTGTACTTCATGGACCACCTTAGATTCTCTTTGTAGTTAATGGACCACCTTGAAATCTGCACGTATTAGTTGAGTCGCTATTAATAACCACCTTGGATTCTCTTCATACTTCAAGTACAAATTCTCTGCAAGTATTATTGGATTCACAATGAATAGCCTGCTTGGATTTCTTTCATATTTCATGGACGAACATAAATCACTCCAAATGTAATGGATCAACCTGGATTTTACGCAATACAGATCAACACTAAGAGTGTCTTTCTCCTGTACAGATCAACTGGGACTGATTGTACAATGTGGGGATTCAGACGGGATTCTCAAATTGTACCACATTTCAACTTGCTGCCTTTGACATTTCCTAACTGTCCAGTCCTTTTTCCAAATGTAACTAATTTATCATTGTGCAAATCACAGAGGTACTACTTCTGTTTGATTTCACTTGTTCCACCTGAGTAAACAGATTTACGTGATCCATCACTTTCCTTGATGTTAAAACAGTAACAGTGTTACTTTGGGTTGGTCTTGTGTAGTTACTGTTTGAACCAACACATTTGTTTGTTTTTTTCATTTTTTCATTTTTTTTTTCTTTTTAAACAGGTCCTAATGGATAGTTTCCATTAACCCTTTCCCGCTCAAAATATGACTGTGACAATAGCTTTACTTCGTGCACTGGGTGCTTTGGCCGATTTCAGTGGGAGAGAGATAATTATAATCAGTGGGAGAGAGTTAATTATAAGAATGATCAATCTACTGCTGGTATGTACTAAAACATGCTACTGCTAATACAAATCCGACCTGTGCCTGTTTTCTTCTGCAGTCCCTTTAGCTCTCCCAGAACAGCCAGAATTCCCTCGAAACCAATCACCAGAATGATCTAATAAGCCAATAATTCTTTAAATTTGAACGTCACTGTGGCCTTCTGACCTTCTCCCAGTGTCTCACAGCATCTCAAGCAACACAATATGGTTGGGAATGCCAGAGAGGAAGCAGCGTATGTATATTTGCCTGGGTAGTGCCTGGACACTATACCCCCAGCACCTGTCCTGCTACTATTACCAATGACAGCGCCCTCTGACCTTTGCTGGTAAAAAGGAATTGTACTTTCTCTGGAAGCCTTCAAATTAGATTTCTACCCTGGATATATACTTCACATCCATAACTGCTAGGCAGCAGATCATGCCCTGTCATGCAACAGTGCTACAATAATCCAGTTCGAACACCTAAAGCCCAATGCCATCACCTTTGCTCCATTTGCCGCCCCTCAATCTATTACTTAATGCTATATTCAATTTACTGTATCGAGTTGTTTTCCATGGAAACAGTACAGGCCTACATCAGTGGTATTTACTTTGCAAATTGCTACTGTTTTATGGATGCCATACTGAGGCACTTGCACATACATGTGAGAGACACACACACAGCAAGTTCCATTGGTTTCATATTAATGAATGTTTCAACTGATCTGAAGGGACATGAAAGCTGCAGCTGCTGTGACGTCAAGATGAGCATCTGGTTCACACCTAACCCATGTGGGTGTGTTTGCAAGCAATGCAGCACAGTAGTACCTGCTCTAAAGACCACCTCTGCTATGAGACCATGTTTTTTTAGACCACTCTGAAGACCCTTTGCTGTATTAGTTTAATACACCCTCACTTTAAGACCACCTGCAGTAAAAGACCACATTTTTCTGGCAGTAGAGGTGGTTTTAAAAATAGCAGGTGACAATGTATTGGTGCATTGAAATTATTTTTATCTTGGCAGAAGGGGAAATGTTTGGTATAAAAGGTCACCATATAAGCTTAAACTACATGCAATATGCGTACATAGTTCGGTGGGAAAGAAACGGCAACTGAACTGTGTGGAGCTTTTGCATATACCTGCAATGTCCATTCATGAAAACACAACAAAGTGTTCTGTGATATAAACTAGACATACCTTCAATGCAAAGCGTTGACTGAAGGGTCAGCCATGAAAAGATGCTGCCATTTGCTCAAATTAGGTCATGGTGACACCAAAATCTAATCAGTTCATCTTGGTATGCCAAACAAACATTCTGCCAAATTTGAGCAAAATACATTGGAACATTCTGGAGATATTGCAGTCACGAGCCCTAATGAGCATGTAATTAGGCTGCCATGTGCTCAAATTAGGTCATAGTGACACCAAAAGCTAATCAGTTCATCATGCTAGGTAAAGTAAGCATATTGCCAAATTTGAGCAAAAGACACAGAGGCATTCTGTAGATATTGCAGTAACGGGAATGTGCAGATCCGGACGAACATCCAGATGGATGGATGGACAACCTGAAAACAGAAGGGTCCCCCCATGAGGTGGACTCTTAAAAATGTGAAGATGCTCACATTTTATGCAAATGTGTGCATGATGTACTCCACTGTGACCTTGTCCCCACTTTTCATGCATGAATCATACAGTCTCTCCAACTTGCCAGCAGCATGGACTAAAATCAATAAACCTGGCGATCTGATTCCAATTAAAGAAGACTTACATGCTATACACTAGTAGGGAATACCAGTAAGCACAGTCACAGTGTTGATGCTGCATAAAGCCAAACAGGCAGCACTTTGGTTAAATGCAGCTCTGTCTATCTCCATTTTTATCATGTTTGTCAAATAACACAGCTCATGGTGTTGTTACTGGAGTTTCACATATAAACACACATGCACCACAAATTCTGTTTTCATATTTCCTCTCTCTGCCTTACAAATTAACCAAAGGCTTGCTACCACCTGAAACAAAAATTCCATTTACATCATGTTTACAGGAACATCCAAATGTGTCCACACATACTGTACCATTAAATAAACCCTTAAAGTGCTAATCACAGCTTAAGTCGTTTTCTCATTACTCTTAAACATATAATGGTTAAAAGATTCAAATTCCTCATGAAGATACCTTTCATTCAAATCCCAGCAAGCCTAGTCTAAAGTAAAAAAGTACTCTTAGTCAACAGCTTTCCTCGGGGCACTTTGTGCACAATGCATGCAAAGTGCCCCCAAAGAAAGCTGTTGACTCATTCTTAAACCAGCGCTTTGAGGGTTAACAGTCTATAGTTGGAGTCTTTGCTCATCTGGGACTCACCTTTCTGTGTCACAAACTACAATGAACTGAGCAAACATCCTTTAGTTTTGAGATACAAATCTTGAAAACATATCAACTAATTTATCAATGCACTGGAGGGGTAAACCAAGGGTGCTATTGGTCTAATGAATATGTAGACATACCATATTCATTTTAATAAGGGCACAGCGCACTGTAAAAATAAATTTCATCTACGAAAGCTGAAAAAAATGTAGATTCTAAGTGTAATAATAAACTTTACCTCTCAGTTGAAACCTAGGGGATATTATGGGGGTCCCTTCTCTGAAAAAAAAATGGGGGGGGGGTGCGCTTATTAGGGAGTGTGCACTTATTAAGATGAATACATTATAGTTTTCAGGGGGGGAGGGAGGGAGGGAGGAGGGTGGATGGTAATAGTATAGAAAATTAATTTGGGCACAGGGTACATAAGCACCGTGAATTGCCCAGCCGTGAAAGTGTTAACATAAGGTGTGTTCTTGCTCCAAAATATATTTTCATGGATTTTTATTCATGCAGATCTTTTGAAAAATATAGACTTGTAATAACTGAAATTACATCTAGATTTATAATAAACTGTTTTTACACCAACACCATAAAATGAATTCATACTTAAATGCTAAAATCTATCATAGAACACTCCTTTTGCGCAGCTGCACCCAAACAAAATCAAAATCAGATGCAGTTTGGCTTGTTTAGCTGACTTTATTGTAATTATATAATATTCTGGCATTACATGTTACCACCAGACTATGAGAGACCTATACAAAGTGTAACCAAGGTTCACGTCAATGTATTGCCAATACCTCATTACTTCCATAGTGACAAGAATGCTATTTCGTTATCTGCAAAATGATTATATTGTCTGGTGGGCAGAAAGAGAGATATTATGTAGAATGGCACAACAGATTTGTATCTGTAATTATCCAAGCCAGTCCAGACTATAAAGAATGTCCTGTTGCCAGTTTATGAATATTGACCAGCAATAGCTTACGCCAGCACTCCTTAACCCTGTATCATCTGATCCGTGCATAATTAACAAGATCTGGTTTGGTGAAATGTCTGAACAAAACACTTGTGACTCAGCTAGAAACCAAACAAAGAACCCTCTAGTTTCCGGACCCTACACATCAGTGACACCTCCATCACTGAGACATGAAGACAAGCAATTTGTTATTCTCCCCTCTTAGTAGCCTCCAGACCAGATACTTCAATAACCACAAATAATTGTGTAAATATACACATCTCCATAGGTGATCGTCAGGGGATATTGAAAGTTTATATGAAAGAATAACATGTGCAATGGGTACTAGTCCTGGGAGAAATCAGGGATCCATGTAAGGCCAGATGGACAAGCAGCAGGCTTTACATGCATCTTTTATTAAGTTTGCATAAGACACAAGAACAAACATGGTCAACTTTAACACTTAATTCCCAGAAAAATCATGCACCAATGAAGTTTAGTTTAGGGTTTTCGTATTTTACATACATGTTTTTTATTTTCTTTTCTTTTTTCAAATAGAACATATGCAATGAAAGTGTGAAAGTATTTATTCAAATGCATTACATTTTCTCAGGTAGTTGTATGATTTAAATTTTAACATGTTTTCTTCTCATCCAGTCAAGAGTGGGGCAGAATGACTGTTTTTTTTTCTCTTGAGAAGTGAAATTCTTTTCAATGAAATTCCAAATGGCTGTCTCATGTTACTTTGACAGCAATTTCAACAGAAACTGGTTAGAAATATTTTCTGTAGAGTAGGCAAAAGTGGAGATCGTCATTATCATCATCATCATGCCACATGGTAAACCCTTTCCCTGTCAAATGAACCAGAGACAACCGCTTAAATGTCAAATGTATGCATCACTGTTTCTTGTCCACAGCAAACATTTAGAGTACAAATTGTTGCTAAGGCCTCCTATCAGGATAACAAGCCCTTGGGTAAACCTTCATGAAGGAACCCTTCTGGCTCTGTTTTAATCCAAGGGTGAAGGGGTTAATACATACAGAGCTGTCTGGGAGTCATTTTCAATCTTGAGAGGATTTGTATTCACATATGTTACGACCAGCCAGGATGGAAGCCACAGAGGATGCCTACTTGCATGACAGCATCTGGCATTAAACTTGAATAGACAATTTGGTCTGGATTGAGGGCTTTGTGTCCTGGTGACGAACAGCCAGGAGAGACCGTAATTATCTTTTGTTCACACAAACACACACTTAAAACACAAATACTGGGAATAAAAATTCAAGGAACCATGATAGGTGAATGGAGAAACATAATTAAAAATGAATTACATCAATGTGTCAACTTATCCAGAAAGATAAACCTGGGACATAATATCATCATAAACCTCATCCATAGTTCTCAATGAACTAGTTCTCACCTTATGACAAAAAATTTAAGCAGAGACTAAATAAAGCTGATGATATTTGACATTTAAGCATATGGAGTGTCACAGGGTAAACAGCTTAAAAGTCCCTTTCCTGTTTTTCAGCCACCTAAAATTTGATCCCAAAAGATATTTTTTTCCTTTTTTTTTTCTTTTCTTCTCTTTTTTTTGAGAAATGCTCATTGACGACCTGCTTCCGTCGGGCAACAAAAGTCACATATTCTGAATCCTCATACTTTTATTAAACAATGAAGTTGGACATCATGGAACCATGAAAATACATAAGCCCATAAAGGGTCTGTGGGCAGGGTAAAGGTCAAGTTACAGGTTTGTTACGTGCAGGTAGCTTCCCTGACAACCAGCATGGCGCCTGCTGGACACACTACCCTCACTCTGCCAGACTGTTGTAATTGTATATGCCTGGTCTCATGACACATGCTGGAAAAAATAGACCAGGCAACATCCAGTCTAACTGTACATTAACCTGTTTATGGAAATATCTTTATACTAAGCCCAAAGGACCATCTTGGTGCCATAATGTCTGTATGTTTTCTTCCTATATTTTATTGCTTTATGTGCTAGGGTTATGCATTGACAAATTTCCACGCCTGTATAAAATTTAAATATCAGAGAAATAATTAAGGCATCAAATATGCCGGCTTTGGCAAGAGGCTTGGGCAGTCCTAAATATGACCAGACGGAGGTTGAAAGAGAATTGTCAGATTGTGTATACATGATGAAATATATAAAGCATCCACATCAAACAGATAAAGAGGTTTGTAATGTAATCACTGATGCATAGTGCGTAGCCCCTGTGTCTATGTGCAATGCTACAGTGACAAGTCTCCCCTCCTACACATTGTCTATGGCCAGCATGTATTATGCTCATTCACCATGGCAGCACAACCCGCCAGATGATTATACCCTTTCCCTTTTATAAAAATTCCATGCGACTCACTGGCTCCAAGTGACATAGACAAAGAATGAGTCCTAGGATCCTGCTGAAGCACGGGTATTAATTGTCGGAAGGGTGAGGATGTAATCGCTGGGCCGTGGACCACTCTCTTCTTGCGTCTAATCCATCGCCATTGACAGATGCTGGTAATTGGGTCAACATCACATGCCTGGATAGAACAGAACTGCCAGCGTTGGCCATCAACTTGTAAAGATTCTCTCAGTACCCTTCACTGATTTGTCACAACATTTTTCCTCATCAGAAAAACTGTAAAGCTCATACTGTACCTTAGAGCTAGGTCCAGATGTACAACATTCTCCTTGTCCCTTCAAATGTGTAGATATTATAGATTACTCCTCGGTAACACGTCCTGTCTCTCTCCCGCATCCACAGTGCTTAGGATGGCACTGGCAACTGGCAGCACACGTATAGATCCATTTGAATTTATTAATGATAAATGAGGTGAAATTACCCGATATTAATCCTTTGTTGCCGCCCCATGTGTCTGTCTGGAGAGATGTCTGAAGCTTGCTGTGACGCCAAGTGATTATCACTGTTACTGTCTTTACACGCTTCTCTAACCCTTTTATTTTACCCCTCATGTTAAACAATACCAGATATGTATCTACGGCAACTAGCATTTTTAGCTACTTATTTCAAGTCTTTCGATTCTCTGTACAGCTTTTGTGTGTCCACACTTTGGAGGTGGCAACTGTCAGTCATTTCCATAAAGCTTTATCACCAAGACAGAGGGGACAGCATATTAACTTTTGTCACTTCATGAATTTATATGTTTCATGTACAGACTATGGGTGTTCTCCAGTATTTTGGTTAGCCATTTTGTTGTAAATATCAAGCATAATGAAACTACCTAGACCACTGACAGAACCAGATGATGAGCACAGAGAAATTTGTCAACGCTTGTTCATTTAAAGATTGAAAACCCCTTTTTCACTCAATAATTATCGATTTAAATACCTTTGTGAAGAAAACTTAATGAGATGTGTGAAATGAGGCACCTTTTATGGAAGTGTCATTATGCATGAAATCTCGTTCAAGCCTTTTTTTACAACAGGAAACCTGAATGGATGTACGACAAGACAGTGTACTTTAATTCTGCTTTTGCCACTTCCACACAATACTAGTCCACAAGACATTTGTTATCATCTCAGTTTGATCCTTTCCTTAAATACACAAATTTGCTGTTCAGTTCTTTTGTTTGTTTTTTTCAAAAAGAAAATCATACATTAACACTTTCCTCCTCATAATCCATATGAGTCAACAGCATTCTGAGCCCTAATAACCTAAAATGTGGAAAAGAAAACTGTTGGCTTTGAAATAATTTAGCATCCTGATGTACCTGCTGAAACTCGAAGTCAAAGTAATTTATGAAAACAAAACAAAATTACATCTGCATTATAACACTGATCATGGGTTCTATCGGGTGGACTGTGTTACAACAAAACCACCTTATAATTAGGAGACATTTAACCATTTCCCCCTTCAATTACCAACAGTCAACAACTTTCCTAAGTATGGGTTGGGCCCTTACATAGCTGTTGACCTGTGGCATGTGATCTTGATAGATTTCATCTACAATTCCAGTCAAATTGTTTTTCATTACTGCTGAAATGAGTTGAAACACTGAAGCAGACAACATTTGACCACCAGCTGGTTTTGGCCAGTTTAAGGTGAAAAGGGTTAACACAGAAGTAATGGTTAAAATATTTCAGTGGGGGCAAAGATACCCACCACTCTATATCAGAATCCAGATCTTGTAAAGAGGGACCTTATAAAGAAGGAGTACCATATAAGAAAAAGAAAAGACATCCAGAGGACCATTCAACATCCATACAGCATTAACTCTAGTTGCAAAAAGTTCATATTCATGTGGGGTGGTCCACACTTTTTTTAATGTATTATCAAAATAAATGAAGAGGTAAGGAATGAAAACATAAAAAAAATAATGTCTGAAAATTCAAAACAGTTTGTTGACTACCAGAAGTTGATGGTGTTTTTTTTCTTCTTTGTTTTTTGAATTGTTTGTGAGCTTTTACCTAAAAAACTCCAGAGAAGACAAACAGTGGCATGGCTAACTAGGCAGGATGATTAATGGGTGCATAGCAGAAGTGTGTGCCATGGAAATTCCATTGAACTAGATTTCTTTTTCCTGACCCAATCTGACCAGGGTGTGTCTAAAAAAGTGTTGGAACATGAACTGCGATTATCTCAGTGGGTTTAAATTTAGACACGACCTGCCAGAATATCAGGCAGACGGCCAAGTACTGACCCAACAGTGCAGCTAAATAAAGATTCTCTTCTTTTAATGTTACTGATAATCAAGATGTGGCTTTCAGGGCGTGTGGAAGCAAGCCATCTAGGAGTCTAATTTACCTTCCTGTTACAGCTTTCATGGGTATAAGCTGGCTTTCCCATGAATTTAATCATTCACTCACCTAATATGAAAATGAACAAAAATCAACATTTCATCCATGATTAAATATTTATCTCGGTTACCATTATCTTGAATTTACATAAATATATTATACAGTGGTACCTGCTGCATGCAGCCATTGCCATGACAGGTCCCCACCTACAGCAGGTAGCACTGTATATATATATATATATATATATATATATATATATATATATATATATATATATATATATATATATATATATTTATATAAATACATTTTGACCGAATCTGAATCACCAAATCCGATACAGTGGTCCGCCTCTTATAAGCCCCCCTGAAGAGAGGCCACCCCTGTTATGAGGCCACATTTCTGGTGCATTTGAGGTGGCTTTATACGAGGGGGACCACTGTATTACTGATTCACAGGACTTAGGATCGGTTCGGGTAAGCTTCTGACGTTCCGATTCGGTATGCAACGTCCTTAGACTGATTTATTTTCACGGCAGCGACAAGGTGTGGCAGGTCTTCATGTGATCTCCTGCTCTCACAGATGGTGACACGGGCAAAATAAAGCAACGTTTTCTAAAACCTATGTGTCCTTTCCCCCCCCCCCACACATGCATGTTATAACCTCACAAAGAACATAGTAGTAAGCTGTGTGATTCAGATGCAGCTTATGAGCCTCCTCCCGCCAAAATGCACAAAGTTTGAGGCACTTTGGGGTTGCCTTGACCTGGCTGAAGGCAGCCAAAATATTTCCACTGAAACAAGTGAATTGGAAGAATACTTAAGTTCCCCTAGAGCCCCACGTATGCCGTTTTCCTAACCTGGCCAAAGTAGCTAGGAAATACCTGTCATTCCTTGTTCGAGGGTTTCCCACTGAATCCCAAAAGACCTGACATGCTCATATGCTTACACATGAACAAAGTTGAATATAAATGGAAGTATTAATTAACTGTGGACTGTTTGTTGCATGTTCAAGTTGTGCTGACCTGCCCCGCATGCATAGTTTTCTCTGTGTGTCATAAGCACACACACACACACACACACACACACACACACACACACACCTCTACCTAGTGTAATTGATATAATCCTAACAAATAAACATAAATAAAAACAATTTTTGTGTCCCATTAGCTGAGTATCAGATATACGTTCACATATTTTTCAGTATTAGGGTAACCAGTGTTTGGTCTCCTCAAGTCTGCTGTCTGCCTAAATCTTTCTTTTATGTATATTTGGACCCCCTCCCCCCATTGCTGAAGTCTTACATATATATGTGTGTGTGTGTGTATATATACATGTATATATATCCACTGGCATCCTTCGCCATGGTTTAGATTTGAAGCAATGCTGTAAATTGCTTTTACTATGTTTATTTTCGCCCTTTTCGCTGATAGCACAAAAACCGTGAAAATAAAAACACAGTGAAATAGCAGTTTAACATTGATTTAATAGGAATTATGTCAAAAATAGTGAGATTAAAAATTCAATGAAATGTGTGGAATGCAAAAACCTTGAAAATTTATACACGCGAAAATAAGTATATTTACAGTATTTTGGGCCAGTCAAGGGGAGTGGCATATATTCAGCCATAAGTAGAATTTTGTGAAAATCACACAAAGAGCCTTTCATTTGAAGGCTAGTTGTTTCCAACAAGAAACCTCCATATTTGCACACTGTCCAGGAAAATCCTGTTCTAGCTATTGCAAGCTTAGCTTAAGTAGGACATAAAAAACTAGAACAGACTGATTTTCCAACAGAAAATCAAATGTCTCCCGGTGAAACACTTACGTCTCTGAATAAGCTACAGGTGATAACAAATTACAAATGACCAAGTTTGCTTGAAAATTACAACCCTATTTTAGCTATCACCTAAATACATTCCTCTAGCAATTTTCATCAAGTTCTTCAAAACTTATTGCAGAGAAACCAATTTCACATAAGTGACCCTGTGACCTTTAAAATTAGGTTAAGGTCATCCAAATACAATCCCAACCTTGGTCTTGCCTAGATACATAATCCTACCAAGTTTCATCAAATTCCATCAAGTTCTTCAAGACTTATCGCACGGAAACCAATTTCACACAAGTGACCCTGTGACCTTGAGAATTTGCTCAAGGTCATCCAAATACAATGCCAACCTAGGTCTTGCCAAGATTCATAATACTACCAAGTTTCATCAAATTCCATCACGTTCTTCATGACTTATCGAACGGAAACCAATTTCACATAAGTGACCCTGTGACCTTGAGAATTTGCTCAAGGTCATCCATATACAATGCCAACCTAGGTCTTGCCTAGATACATAATCCTACCAAGTTTCATCAAGTTCTTCAAGACTTATCGCACGGAAACCAATTTCACACAAGTGACCCTGTGACCTTGAGAATTCACTCAAGGTCGTCCAAATACAATCCCCACGTAGGTCTTGCCAAGATACATAATCCTACCAAGTTTCATCAAATTCCATCAAGTTCTTCAAAACTTATTGCAGAGAAACCAATTTCACATAAATGACCCTGTGACCTTGAGAATTTGCTCAAGGTCGTCTAAATACAATCCCAACCTAGGTCTTGCCAAGATTCATAATACTACCAAGTTTCATCAAATTCCATCACGTTCTTCATGACTTATCGAATGGAAACCAATTTCACATAAGTGACCCTGTGACCTTGAGAATTTGCTCAAGGTCATCCATATACAATGCTAACCTAGGTCTTGCCTAGATACATAATCCTACCAAGTTTCATCAAATTCCATCAAGTTATTCAAGACTTATCGCACGGAAACCAATTTCACATAAGTGACCCTGTGACCTTGAGAATTCACTCAAGGTCGTCCAAATACAATGCCAACCTAGGTCTTGCCTAGATACATAATCCTACCAAGTTTCATCAAATTCCATCAAGTTCTTAATGACTTACCAAACGGAAACCAATTTCACATAAGTGACCCTGTGACCTTTAAAATTAGATCAAGGTCACCCAAATACAATCCCAACCTAGGTCTTGCCTAGATACATAATCCTACCAAGTTTCATCAAATTCTGTCAAGTCCTTCAAGACTTATCGCATGGAAACCAAGTGTTGAAGAACATGAACAACAACAACAACAACAACAACAACAACAAGAAGCGGAAGAAACGGGCACTAAAACAATATGTCCCCCGGCTTCCACCGGGAGACATAATAATGCACAAATCACCACGGCCATCATAGACAACAGTATAGAAGAAGCTACAAGCTATAATTTTTATTGCAAACCTGTTTTGAGAGACCACTGAGAGGAAAGACCACCTGCGTTTTCAGACCATGTTTCCAAAGTCCCTTTTGCCATCTTTCTCATGTTATTGCACCTCTTTTGAGACCACCTGCCTTATGTGACCACTTTTTGGCCTGCCCTACGGGTGGTCTCTCAAAACAGCCCTGAAGATACCTGAAGATATTTAAGACACTTTTACTCAAGCATCACATTTGTCTTAACAAGTGCCTTGCACTCTCCTGAAATTAAAACTAAAATGAACCTCCACTGTGAACCTACAGTTGGGTCACTTTGTAGCTATAATGCCACAGAAATTCAAGGAAATTAAAAAATGTCAACATTCTTTCAACTTTTCCAAGCAATGCAAAACAACGGGGGACATACTTGGATAATGGAGGTACTCCTTGGGTGGAATATGGCAGAAGAGTTCCACTCTGTCATTGAATATCACTTGGATGCCCTCTTCTGTATGCCAAATTACAGTAACCAGCTTATTTCCCTATTTATAAATCCCTGGGAGAGTCATCTCTTATGCAATTCTACAGACGGAGATATGAAAGCTTCTCATCATTAATTTATAGTTTTGGGTACATGAATGCATAAAGGGTACAGAATTAAACCTAATTTTCCTACAGCATCAATCCTTAATCAGCACAATGAATAAGTTCATAACAATACGGAAAACAGAATCTATGATGTAATGTCGGTTTTGTGCAATGCATACAAAATCAACAATCCCTGATCAATATAAGATTCACAAAGACACCTCATAAGAGAGCTGTCCTGGCGTAGTGGCTACATGTCCGCTTTATGTGCGTGTCGGCTTTATGTGCGGGGGTCTCAGGTTCAATACCGGCCCATTCCAAGCTTATCTCCGGCTCTTATTTATACCAGTGGTCCATGACTGGTTTATGAAAGGCCATGGTATGTGTTGACCTGTCTATGGGAAATGCATATAAAAGACCCCTTGCTGTTTATCGAGAAGAGTAGCTGTGTTAGCTGCAGCAGCAGGTTTCTGTCTGTAGAGAGGACCCCACGAGAAATAAGTCAAATCGACGTTCCTGGGTTATCCCTGCACCTAAGGTGCTAAATGACACATATACACATATACATTGCATTAATGTATAGTGCTCTCCCTTATATAGGTACTTCATGGGTGAACAGTATAAAAATGTGCCCATGCCTATCTGGAACAGTATTAAAATGTGCCCTCGCCTATCTGGGACAGTATAAAATGTGCCCATGCCTATCTGGGACAGTATTCAAATGTGCCCTTGCCTATCTGGGACAGTATTAAAATGTGCCCTTGCCTATCTGGAACAGTATTAAAATGTGCCCATGCCTATCTGGGACAGTATTCAAATGTGCCCTTGCCTATCTGGGACAGTATTAAAATGTGCCCATACCTATCTGGAACAGTATTAAAATGTGCCCTTGCCTATGTGGGACAGTATAAAATGTGCCCATTCCTATGTGGGACAGTATTAACATGTGCCCTTGCCTATCTGGGACAGTATTAAAATGTGCCCTTACCTATCTGGGACAGTATCAAAATGTGCCCGTGCCTATCTGGGACAGTATTCAAATGTGCCCTTACCTATCTGGAACAGTATTAAAATGTGCCCTTGCCTATCTGGGACAGTATAAAATGTGCCCATGCCTATCTGGGACAGTATTCAAATGTGCCCTTGCCTATCTGGGACAGTATTAAAATGTGCCCATACCTATCTGGAACAGTATTAAAATGTGCCCTTGCCTATCTGGGACAGTATTAAAATGTGCCCTTACCTATCTGGGACATTATTATATTGTGCCCTTGCCTATGTGGGACAGTATTAACATGTGCCCTTGCCTATCTGGGACAGTATTAAAATGTGCCCTTGCCTATGTGGGACAGGCAGAACTGTGCACCTTAGGGAGGGATACTCAATCCTCATGATCAGCTACCCTTCCAGGTCACAGCCCATTCCAAAGGCACAGAGTTCTGACTGTCCCACATAGTAAGCACACAATTATCTTTATTATGCTGAACAACAAAAATTTCACAAAACAATCATTTTCCAAAACTGCCCTGGTGTGCCACGTTGCCTTGTGCACAGACAATCCAATTACCTATTTTTTTGGGGGGGGGGGGGGGGGTAGCATCCATAAAAACAAAATGTGTAACGGTTAACAGTACAGACACTTGTAGGCAACAGGAAAAACTTAACTGCCCACTTAGCCAATCAAAAGACAAGATTTCTACCTGAGGTATAATAAAGTGGACCATACAATGTAACCTTACAATGAGGAAAACTTCCAACCTTTCTTACTCAAGCTTGGCAGATCAAAGCCCACAGACATCCAATGTCAGCTGCTTCACTATTTGTACTTAACCCTTTCCCCCTTAATTGACACTTGAGTCAAAAACTTCCCTTGGCATGAGTTGGGCACTAAGTGCCCAACTCATGCCAAGGAAAGTTGTTGACCTGGGGCATGTGATCTTGATAGGGCTCATCTACAATTCTCAGTCAAAATTGTTTTTCATTACTGTTGAAATTAGTTGAAAACACTGGAGCAGACGACATTTGACCATCAGCCGGTTTTGGCCAGTTTAAGGGGGAACGGGTTAAAGTATTCATGAATTAACAATATTTTGAACGAAAATTGCTGAAAAGACCCATCCAGACAGCATGCTCCACATGGAAAGCTTTCCTTCATATACAGGTAAATTGCCCTTTAACTCTTTCAGTGCCAATCACATCTAAAGTCTCTCTATCAGTCTGAATTATCATTAGGATCCCAGATTCGTATTCTTCCTAAAAAGACCTTTCATTCAAGTATCCGTATGCCTATAGTTCCAGAGAGAATATCCCAGGTCAACAGCTTAGCTTGGTGCCCATTGGGCACAATAAAGCTGTTGACTCAGTCCAAAATTTGGCACTGAAAGGGTTAAGTCTACTACACATGCAGAAACACTGTTGACAAAGGCTCAATTTACATAATTAGCTAAGCATAAGCTAATTAACCAGACGTAATGAGAAATGTCTCATGGTTGGATCAAAGAGACCAGACTTCCGTTCCGTTTGATATGTGGATTGCTATGAAGAGGATGCATTGTGGAGCAATTTGATAGACTGGATCATGTGACCAAGCATGTAGACACAGTGCTTTCAGCTTGCTGGGACTTCTGTCATGTTGATACCAACAATGGATGTATGGAACTGCATGGAAGAAACAGATCCGTCTATTACTGAACACTGCATAGACATGACGTATGACCAGGAACACAATGGTCATTGTAAGACCAAAAGTCGGTCTATGAGGAAAGTATTTCGGCAGTACAGGACATTCAGAATGGTCTCATTTATAACTGTACTGGTTTGGATTGGTTCTTGTTGGTCTTTGCAATTCATATCTATTTGACAATGGTCCTGTTATTAGTTGTCTCTCTGTCCACTAGGTTGGATCAATTTGTTGGTCTGGGCATGCGTTAGCCAGTGTGACTTCAGACCAACACTTTTCACACATGCTGAGAATTTGGCAATATTTCCTGAGTTTGCCACTTAAGCAAATGAACAGTCGTGTCTCAAAAGGGAACGTAAGTGCTTAGTCATAAAGCAGCTTTGTGCTGTTGTCTGTTCCAGTTTTAATAACTGTGATGCTCATGTCTCTTTCAAATGACCCTTGCACAATACATGACTGTATATCCTGCTGCGTACGGAGGATCCAATGCATTCAGCATGTTCAGGGTACCTTGTGAAAATCAATCTGGTGTGGAATAATCCTTTTGCCACCAAAGCAGACCACGTTTCATGTTATCTCTACTACACCCATAGGAGGAGAAAAAACATATGCAGCTTGGGTCTGCATTTGAGGCAACTGAATCTTCCATCTTTTTTTTTTTTTTTTTTTTTTCATAATCAAGCTTTTCACCTGTGCAAACAACTTCATTGTTAAACTGAAATCAGTGTCAAAACTTGTGCTCTGAAAAAAAGGTCATTAGTTGAAATCTATAACTTTAACTCTTGGTAATAGCTTGTAAAATTATACTTGAACAAAAAACAGAGCATGAAGATGTTGCTGTAGCAACATCATACTTGTGTGAAGATCAAATGTGCTGACCTTGTGTCCAAGATTAGTTCCAATAGCACTCACACTGAAATCTTGCCTACTTGGTTGGCTGTGAAATTGGATTTTTTTCATGTGCGCTTACGAGCGCACACTGTGTTACAGGGGTTGCTTCCGCCTTGGTATTTCTCAACGTTCATTGGTTAAAAGAGTCTTACACTTAATTTACGCATGCTCACAGACTGTATAATCTATCATATGCTTTTATTATCGTTCACCGCCGCTTACGCACTGCAGAAAGTACCTATCCATGATCCCTGTACATAACATACCATTTCTGCACTTGATATGCTTGGCGGGGACGGCGGAGGGACACATGCAATCGACTAGAAAACACTGGTGCATTATCGAATGCTGTACAAGTTTGAATCACATTCCTTCAAACATAAACAAACAGCTTGTGTTATCCGCATTACCCATGCGATGTTCACGTGTACAGCAGTGACAAATTCCCGGAAATCACGTGAAAGGTCAAATTTGATTGGTTTGGCGGTTGTGCATAATTATGTTGACGTCACACACGAACAAGTTGCAGCTTTTCGAAGCCAGCATCGCTATCGATCCACGCATGTGTACTGATTATACTGTGTTTACAACTTGAAATCTAATTATTCCTCAGATTGTGTCAAACTTAGGTGCACACTTCTTTTTAAAAGAATACTTGTTTTCTTTGACTGACGGCACTGTTTAAGTCAAAGCATGAAAGATTTGGAGGTCTCCTCAAAAGGCAATGTAAGGTGCTAAGTTACCTTACCTTGACACTACAAATTATCAAACATTAAATATGACCACCAGAACTGTTACTGTCAATCCATCTTATCAGAGGACCGGGACTTCCCCCTTCCATTATCTACATCTCCCAGAGCCCCATGTGGTCACCGTGTCCTGGGATCATAAATGTCCCATAGCAAGCCGTGGTCAGCTACTTGGACCACGGTTGCTTCCTAGAGATGCGATTTAATATGCTGCTCAGATGGTACTTACTGGGCCCATAATCCCATGCAATTCACCAATCCAGACTCAAAACATTTCAGTGCAAACAGCATTTTCTGTTGTCATTGACACCGATGGAATATTAACCCTTAAAGCGCTCATTTAAGATTGAGTCAACAGCTTTCCTTGGGGCACTTTGTGCACAATGTGTGCAAAATGCAGCGAGGAAAGCTGTTGACTAAGACTACTTTTTGCTTTTGACTAGGCTTGCTGGTATTTGAATGAAAGGTATCTTCCTGCGGAATTTGAATCTTTTAATCATTATGTTTAATGGTAATGAGAGAACGAGTAGAGCCTTGATTAGCAAGCACTTTAAAGGTTGATAAGCACTGTGAGCACAATTTGCATCTCCATTCTGAAACTGTACACACGTACATGTACAGAGTTCCTGCAACTTTGAAAGAGATTTCATAGTCAGCTTCATAAAGTGAATCCCTGCACAAGATGTTTTAAAGTTTGCACACAGTGGCTCTCCTGTCATATGTCTGACATGAGCCATCCCAGACATAATGGAAAAGTAGCAACCTACTTTAGTTTTTTTTCCTTGAGAAGTAGAATGTAACTGAGTTGCTTAATTTTTTGCAGAAACATTACATAAAGGGTCTAATAAGGTGAGGAATACAGTACTATAAACATAGTTGTCCCTCTTTTGTGAGACCACAGGTGGTCTCTCCAAGCAGGGACAATTTTGTGTCCTAGTTTTAAGACATCACAATTCAGTAGTTCCTAAGGGGTTCTCTTGTCAGACATATTTTACTGGACTTGATCACCAATCACAGTTTTACTCAAGGCATATATGTAGAACTGAGTTTGACTGAACAGCCCTGGGAGGAAAACTGACCTGGACAACTTCCAAGAAAAGCCAATACATGTATATATCATGAAATTGTGTTACAACATCCTACTCTCGCTGTGAAAACATTGGAGGGATGGGAAACTTAATGGGCACAACATAGAATATAATGACTCTTTACCAGTAAATTGCGAGTATTTACTCAGACATTCATACCCTTAGTAGTTAGCATGTATTACCCCAACCCAACCCCCACTAAATCTCTTCCTACCCTGCAGGAACTGAGTTCAATTTTATTCCTGTCTTTGCGTTACCAGCTGCCTTGTTATCCCTGTAAACACAGCGCAATCATCAAATCAGCTTCCAAAAAAATCGAAGCTTTTTGCTCCATGAATGAAACATATAATTTTAAAATACTTTCTGTGTACACGAATATTGCCATGGAAAAAATATATTTAAAATGAATAAAAAAAAACTTTAAAAATGATAATAAATGATCTGTGTTGGATGAGTACAGGGCTCCATCATGCGAAACTACATCATATGTTACCAATCATGAACGATCTTACAAAAATTTGCAGCAGTAAAAATGTGGATAAAGGCGATGATGGATACAAGACCATGGATTGTGGCCATTGGACATGAAAGAGTCAAAGTTACCGCTGTATGCCTTCCTGTAAGTATGTAACACACAGTGACTAATTCTGAATGTGTTCCACAAAATGTTGCAATTTTGTGTGCAATTTTCATAATGCCATTGCACTTATGAGTGACAGGCTTAGAATTCCTGGCCATGGTTACCCATAAGTGATTCTAAGATGTTCTCTTACATCACTCTACATTAGCCAATCAGACCCCGGACCCTCCAGTGGGACATCTCAAAGCTCTCTTTACATGCTTCAAGGAGGGTTTCATTCTTTGATGATTCGGTAAAACAAGTCCCATCTGCAGTTAATAAAATTAAAGTTCACATATAATTTCCAGTATGGTAAAATTTTCAATGTTAGGAGGTGCCAAATGCTAAATAAAAAAAAAAAAAAGAAAGAAAACACATGAAAAAAAAAAAAATGTGGAGCTGAACTTGCCCATACAAATACTGACAAAGCACCACAACATCTGTGGAGCGCTCTCAGATCTAGAACCCTGTTATGACAATCTCCTTGGCTTTAATTTCCTGATTTGCACCCAATTAATGAAAGAAACCCCATTTATATGATGTCTCCTGTTTTCTATTACAGCTCATATTTGCATAAGTCAGATAGTTCTCTTTATAAAGGCAACTATTTGCTCCCCTAACCTTGTGCTCTTCCATCCTGACCACTGGACCTGTTCCATACCTCAATCTGCCAATAAATTAAGGTCTTGTTTTCCTTACTTCGATGTAGCATCGGATGAAACACGCTGGCTTTCTTTTCCCTGGCGTTCATCAAGATAGCCCAGGGTTGCCATCAAGAGAGCTTATTAGCAGCTTCACCTACTCCTGAAGGGGGCTCACTAACCTTGCATGGGCCTGGCTAATGTCCTCATGAAGGAGAAGCATTCAGGTTTCACAATTGAGCCATTCTCTGTGGGCCCTATTAATTTTGCTTTATTGTGTATTTTATGTATTTGTACTGCAGTTATGATGTGGCCTGTGAACCAACTGCTGCTGTATGGAATAGAAACCCACTTTTCCTGGCACACATGTATCTGTACCCCTATTATATGTACTGAGAAGCCATAATTCACAGCAAGCCTCACAGAAACAACCACTGTGTGTCTGCAAAGAACATATCATGTCGTTTTCTTCACTTGGCCAACTTACAAACCCATCAAGTGGTGCTGTGCTCACTTGCACACTCAGGAAGGTGCATTGAAGTCTCAGACATACTTTTGAGCCACTAACCCTCATGCAGGTAGGCATTAATTGCAATATTCCTTTATACATATACTACTACGCTCAACATGCAAAGTTCTCATCACCTGACATATCGCTTGCTTAAAACATTTTACCATCAGCATATAGATTTTTGCTTATTTCAAGGTAATGCCTTTCTGCTATAATTATCTGAGAACACCAGATCTTTAATATTTTAACCCTTTCCCCTTGAATTAACGCTTCAATATTTTAACCCTTTCTGCTTGAATTAAATCAGTCAACAGCTTTCCTTGGCACCCAACCCGTGCCAGGAAAGCTGTTGATCTGAATTATCATATCTTGATAGGTCTCATCCACAATCCTGACATAAATTGTTTTTCATCACAATTGAAATTAGTCAAAAACATTGAAGCAGGTGACACTTGACCACCAGCCAGCTACTGCTGGTTTAAAGGGAAAAGGGTTAAGCACACTCGTCAGGCACAGGCTTTATGGCTGTCCAACTGCCATGAGTCATCCCTGAGGATTACCCTTAATGTCACGCCACGGACAAAACCACAAGTTACACTGATCTAGTCGTACACACAAGAGTAATACTTCAGGCCTTAAGGTTAAGAATTTTAAAGGGCATAAATGCTTTCACTTTGGATAAAGTCATGTGGTGTGGTAACAAACATGATCTGAAAACATAAGCCACAGTTACTCTGCAGCTAAGGCTTTTGAAGGCATCAATACAATGAAGTCTGGTTCTGGCTACAATTGCCCCAAGTATGTCTGGTTCAGATTTCTTTATGTATAAAGCAAAAGCCGATAATCAAACATGACCTGAAAAACATTGATTTCTTCTCTGAAAGAGTTAGCATATTATTTTGATTTCTGTCACAATTTCGTGAATTTTTAATTTACTGTAATAATGGAATGTCACAGTCAGAGGGAAGCTTTAACTCATTCCATACCAGTCCCTGATATTAAGGTATATTTACATAGATTTAAGATGACAATTTCATATTTAAATTCTTAATGAAAAGAGCTTTCATTCAAGTACCAACATGCCTATCATCTTAAGTCAGTGGTTCTGGCACTGCCTGGCAAGTCATGCTGCAGCTGCCACAAGGGCAGCTGCAGTATGACTTGCCAGGTAGTGCCAGAACCACTGACCAAGGCCTGTGACCATAGTATGGAATGAGTTAAATGACACCTGACCACAATTTACAGGTGGCAATAATTACATGGCCCATTGTGTATGTGTGTTTTACACTGCTGGGCACTGTTCCAATTTGTTTCTTGATGTACATTTCCCATCAGCATTCAACAGCTCACGAAACTCCAAGTTCACATTTATCATAATTATAAGACTATAAATATCCAGCAGACTTACCTTCTAATATTGCAACCAGCACCTCTCAGCAGCCTGTAACCAACAAAAAAACAGATAAATCTAATCAGTACAATGTATGTACACCATGCACTTTTCACATTTATCATTTCAACATTTGAATGAATCTTCATAAAACACTTATCAGTAAATGAAATTGAGCATTTTAAAACTTTTTTTGCAAATAAATCATCAACAAATAGACTTTTTCAGAGTTAATCTCTTTGAAATGTATCTGAAACTTCTCAATCACAGGCATACACATGATATACTGGAACTCAATTTAGATGACAGTCTAATATAAAATGTGACACACAGTACATCCAACCTTGGTGACTGGGGAACTATTTAATACATATATCCATATGTAACCAGGTCCAAGTTATTGAAGTGCAGTCTTCCCTACAATATATTTTTGTGTATGGACTGAAATTTCAGTTTTACTGGATTGAAATACTTTTACACAATTAAATACTGTACATTCACCTGATTCTGTTGAATTATTCTTTTCACTTATTTCTTTGATATTACAAAACCAAGAAAATAAAAACACAATAAAGTTGTATTTCACCAGTGGTTTAACAAACACTATGAGCAAAATGAGGAAACTGAAATTTCAGTTAAATGCTTGAAATGTAAATCACAAACATAATGGCTAATGCCTTAAAACCCCTTGGCCTGCCACAAAAGGGATCTGGTTTTCACGATATCGTGCACAAGAATTTCAAAGTAAATTGACCTGGGTGACCTTAAAATTGCGTCAAGGTCATTCTCCTTCAAACTTGAATTTACCTTACGAAACGTAGATCAACTGTAAAAGTTTTGTGATCCTCGCTTATCTGGTTCTTCTGAAATTTCGTGCAATTTCTTTTTAAAGTGGATTGACCCTGGTGACCTTGAAACTAGGTCAAGGTCACAGTCCTTCAAACCTGAACTAGACTCTTACAAGGGTGATTAACTATAAAGGTCTTATAATCATATCTTATCCAGTTCTTAAGATCTCATGTACAAGACATTTATTGACGAGAAAAATTGCCTCTAGTGATCATCAAATTAGGTAAAGGTCACTGTCCTTCAAACTTTACGAAGACCCTTACATGGGTGATTACCTGTAAATGTTTCATAATCTTAGAAATTCTTGTTCTCCTTAAATTGTGTGCAAGAAATTCATACAGAATTAACCTAGGTGACCTTAAAATTGCCTCTGGTGACCTTCAAATTAGGTCATGGTCACTGTCCTTCAAACCTGAGGAAGAACTTTACACGGGTGATTACCTGTAAATGTTTCATAGTCCTAGCAATTCTGGTTTTCTTGATATTGCGTGTAAGAAATCTAGAAAATTGACCTAGGTGACCTTAAAATTGGGTCAAGGTCATTGTCCTTCTAACTTGACGTAAACTCCAAAAGGGTGATCAACTAAAAGTTTCATGATCCCACCTTATCTGGTTCTTCTCTAGTTGCACACAAGACGAAGGGACACACAGACTAACAGATTTAGACACAGACACATCCGATAGCAATACCCCCTAACCGAAATGGGCTCTGATATTTGATATCAGGCACTTTTTGACAATTTTTATAGGGAGAGGGTTAAACCAAATACACTTTTTGCATACAATTACAATCAATTCAGCTTAGAACACAATAACTGACAATGGAAAGCAGCAAACCACAATGTGGGGTTTTTGATCTCCATTACAAAAAGTACCTAGCAGCACTTGGCCAGACAATCCACCCGTTCCAGGTGATGAAAACTCCATACTCCAGGACTGGAAGTGCTTATCACAAAATTCAAGAAGTACCGCCAAATTCAGCCAACAACAGCAGCCAGTGTCCCCACTGACTTCTCTGACCATAAACTTTTATTTCAAATCAGGCTTAATCTATGGTTTGCATGCATCCCTGCCCACTGGACTTTCAAGTTAAGACAACTATTGCATGGAAAAGATGTCTATTAATCAGAAGTGGTTAGTCCTTGGAGCACAGATCTTTGTTCATTAAAGGCAAAACTCAGCAAATGTCACATATATATGAGAAGCCACCAGTGGCAAACAATATAATCCAGTTCCTGGGTATATGAACCTACCGCATCATGCTCTCTGTGAAACAAGGGAATTTATCCTATGACTGTTTGAGGTTTTTTTGGCACACGGAAGGATCATGGGCTTGGACTGAGAGTCTTTGTGCAGTCTTACTTGTTGCTTCCCAAATTTGTTGTTTTTATTTTTATTTTGCATGGGGAATAAAATATTTGTGGCTATCGATTATCTCAGGAGAACCTGATCAGTGTTCCATGTTACCATTATACTTTCCTGCTTAACAGACCCATCTTCCTGTTTCCTCCATTCCACTTGATGCAATCTTGTGTTGGGGCAGATCAAGTATAGCTGAACTGATACAGAACCTGCTTTGCTGTAGAGGCCATGTTGTTCTAGTTGCAGACAAAATTTGCTTGTTTACTATTATTGGGAGGGGTAATTAACACAGAGGCAGCTTTCATTTTCCATCTATACACAATAATGTGTGCAGAACATTTGTCATCCATATCATGTGACAATATTAGCACAGAGCTAACTAAACCACAAATGACTGAAAGCCTTACACCTGCAGGTCTTCACACACAAATCAGCAACACCAACACTGGCTACTGGGATTCCAATGTGGAGCATTTTACCATATTTCAGTATAATAACAAAATGTAACAGTAACAACTCTACTAAAATTCCAAGTCCTTGTCAGGGTAAATCAAATGCACATTGCTCAGCCCTGCTGATACATAAGCCAGTCATTGAAAATAAACGGGTGGATGTGAACTATGCCTTGCTGCCACACAGTTTATCCCATGTCATGAATTCTACAGCAATATGTTAGGATACAGTGTGACATCTGTTCTTTACATTGTAGCAATGTATTGACTCATTGCCATGTTAACTTTTTCACTCCCAAAGCATCTCAACTTTTGAAAACATCAATAGTTTAAAAGTTAATTTTTTTTTTCTTTATTTAATTTTTTTTTTCAGTTTGAAAAAAATATATGCAAGATTGTTTCCCCATAGGCCTCAAAGTTGAAAAAAAAATCTTAGGAGGCACTGACCATATGAAATGTAATAAATGAGAACCACTGCCAGTTTTTGGTGGTCAAAATATATCAAATGTTTAAGTTTAAGCCAAAGATTGCATGGGCCTCTGGCTACATGGGTGAAAGCCAGCAATTTTTTGCAAAACAAAAAAACTCCCCTTCAAAATTTTCAGTCTCATTTCTTGCCAAATTTACATGTTTTAGAACATATCCTGATAAAAATATGTTTGCAAACATTTTGCTCAAAACAGAATTCTGTTTTAAAACTGAAGCCTTTCACCCATGTGGTTTAATTTGGTAGCAAGGGCCTATTCATGGGAGTATTGGCTGTCAGTGGGTAGCCAAAATTGGGCCCTGACCCAGGTCACGAATGATTTTTGGTACTTTGGGCATTCAGTGCACCAAGGATTTATTTCATTCTTACAAGGAAAGAATTAGCTCATTCCATACTATGTCACAGGCCTTGGTCAGTGGTTCTGGCACTGCATGGCAAGTCATGCTGTAGCTGCCCTTGCTCTTTTCATACAATATTTAAATATGCAATTGCTGTTTTAAATCTAGGTAAATATACAGAAAAACGAGGGTCTGGTATGGAGTTAACCAATAAATCCTCTCATTTATCATTTCCAGTTTTCTATCAATATGCAGGCTTCATGTATTGTATCATGAAACACTGCAGGGCTCAGTCACCATAACATATGTATGTGGTTTGTGTGGCCAGTCAGGTCACCATGGCTCATGTGTACACAGTGCCACTGTACATGTACGCTGATCCTAGTTCATACACTGTGCACTGCCATGCATCTCAATTTATGGACACTGGACTTTAACATGCTGTGCTGGTGAACCATCAATGAGTACATAGATTGATATTAAGTCTCAGGAACTGAAATGTATACACTGTTGCAAATCCATGAAACATTGTATGCATGTCATTATAACCTAAGAATCCGATCAATATATATCTGTTAGGTGCAAACGCATGGCTAGAAAAAAAAACATTTTTCCTATGCAAACATCGTTACCCTACCTAAATATTAATGTTACTAATTTATCCCAGAATTTGGTGATCCTCATTATTTCCTTTGCTAGCACACAAGATTTTGACGGTTTCTTCGTTTTTGACACCTGAGCAGTCTTCAATAACACATCAACTACACCACGTGTTAAAAATACTACATGACCAAATAGGGTGGCCATATGTATTGGTTTTATGCTGTTTTGTGGCTGTGCTTTCACTCACATTCATAGATTAGGACAAGTAGGCTTGTCCCAAGTTGGTGTCATACCAGCACTGTTTTAGTAATTTAGTGCTGCCACCTAGTGTTCATTATCCACCAAGCAGATGGGGTGAGACTTCAGGTCTTGGACCAGTAACCTGGGCCTAATGCATTTATATGTTGAAATAGGGACATTTGCTGGCTTATTTCTCCTATTTGAAACGTAAAACCACAACTTTCTTTGCATTCTACTTCAAGTTTATACCGATAGCAGCAAGTTAAAACCAAGAAAATGGGGGGTCATATGATTACACCTTTTTTACAGGTGCATTTGTTTACTTTACCTCCATGATTGACCGTTCCGCACCAAATATGTCTCCAAAAATACTCAAAGTTATCAAATGACTTAAAATATTTCTAGAGTAGCAGTGCCTTTCTAAAACTTACAGTTGATCAGTATTTTCCTATCCAAAATTATGATGGGACTTAATTTGGGATGCTCTGCACCTGTGATATTAACATCCAATAGACACAGCAACAGTATTCAGTACTCGATCAAAAGTTGTGGATCAGATGACCCGACCTTGAGGGGTTACTGGTCCAAGACCTTCAGTGTGCTACCTACTAGCTATGCACTCTACAAAACTGTATACAGCTAAAAGGGTATACCAAGCTTTTCATATGTTTATATATTAAAAGTGTCTCTTCACTGATTGTTTTGCTTGTGTGTGTAGAAAACTTTGTACCTAAAATAACCCAAGTTACTGAGTCATATTGCAAGAAATGGGAGTCAAAGGCAGATGTTGTGATGGGAAAATATAGGCTGTAGCATCACCATGTAGTGGGGCCATGTAGGTACTGTATCCATTCCCCTTTCCTCTGCTGGCCAAAGTGAGTGTTTTTAATGGTCCTAAGCTCACAAGTTTTTGAATGGCCATGGAGGCAAATGGCTTCTTGATAAGCCTGTTTTTTGGGCAGTGTGGTACCAAGACTTTTCCTAAACTATTTTTCATGGTGCATTCCGCTTTGAGGTCCCTATGATCAGGACGGGTTTTTTTTTTTTTTCTTGTTTTTTTCAAGTCACTTTTTTAATCATGCAAAATAAAATGAGAACAAATTGTTGGTTTCATCCTCAATTGCAGAATAATGTTCTCCATGGACTAAAGTTGGAAAAATCTTGATGTCATCATAATTTTAAGCACAATCATTTGGGTGTGAGTAGGGTTTCACCCCCAGGTCACCAACACAAACCATATGGGCATGAATCGGCAATAGCCCACATATGACTGGTTGGGTGATGAATCGGTGTATTGTTATGTGTAGTGTGGGCAAGACATGCCATATGGACCACATGAGGTTTAAACTGTAGATATGCTTCTCTAAAACACATACTGCAACCATTGACCAGCCACAACTTGTTTATTCCTACATAAACATCACACCAATCATCTCAGGTGATACACATCTGCAGACACCAACACAGTCACAGTTCCAATGTGCCCAACTCCCCTCTAAGCAAAATGAAACTGAAAAATCAATGTCATGCAGATGTTTTCGAGGGACATCCCACAATTTATAAAGTCTTTTTTAATAACCAGCGATGCGTTTCAGCTTTGAAAATATATACAGTTTTTCCCACATTACCCTGAAACTGTCACAGCATTGTAATATATTATCAATCAAACCTACATCGTAATGCCCACATTTGCCTATTCTTGAACTTCATCACTGGGGCCTGTTTTTCAATCAAAATCATCATCAATGACTCAAAGATTTCTGAATTTGTAATTTTAATCCCCACCATATTTATTTATTCATTTTATTTTTGTCAAGTTGGTCCTGGTTGAAAAACCAGTCATCTGAAAAGAGAAAGAGAGAAAAAAAATGAAAACCATTCCAAACCTACACATTCTTGTCAAGTCTGCCCTGTTAGGCGGGAGTCTCCTAATGCTTTTTCTTTTTTTAACTCATTCCATACTATGGTCACAGGCCTTGGTCAGTGGGTCTGGCACAGCCTGGCAAGTCATGCTGCAGCTGCCCCACAACCACTGACTTAAGACTATAGGCATGTTGGTACTGGAATGAGAGCTCTTTTCATAAAGAATTTAAATATACAATTGTCATCTTAAATCTAGGTCAATATACGTAAATATCAGGGACTGGTATGGAATGAGTTAAATTCAACATAATATTTGGTCTTGTTTTTCATTTGATAACCAATTGACAAATATAATAGGTTTAGATCTTAGGACACCCCCAAGATATTCGCAGTATCATCCATCATATTTTGGTGTTGAGACTATATTTTATGTGTCCTCATTCACACCCATTGATCCAAACATGGATGGTTACTTTGAATTCCGTGACCACACGAGCCACGGGCCAATGAAATGTTAACAAACAAACATATATTTGTAACGTTCACCTTACCTATCCACCAAGACAGGAAGCCATTTTTTTATTGGAACAAAGATCAACTAAAATCACGTAATAAATGTACCCTAAATTATGTTAAGAACGTGTGTTGCTGTCCAATTTAAATATAACGTGCAGTTTTCCGTTACTTCAGCAGCTGATGAGCCAGGTATTTGGCGAAACCGGTCCTACTGTACAGCATTGTTTTTGCATTCAAGCCTCACTGAGTGTGAACATAATATTTGGCCTGTTTGAAGAATTTACTCCACCAAGAATCCATTTATTCCTCCTGTATTCCTTGTCATGGAAGCAAAAACTGTCCCAATTCATTGTCAAAGGAAATGGACAGCAGATGTGCCTGGGTAATTCTGGTGCATTGTATTCTTCATAAGATATTTGAATATTTCAATCAGTCTCAGGCATGGAACCCGTGATAAACTCCATAGTTAACAATTTTCCAAAGCATATAAGACTGTCATTTACAAAAGAAAATGCTCTGCCATGTGCCAATTATCTCAATCTAGATAGATCCCTTGCTGAAATCTCATTCAAGATATTTTGGGTCCATGAAAAGTCAAGCAAAATATTTGTGCTGACATTCAAACTTTACATTTGCTGTAATTTTTTGTCATTTTAGAAATGCTAGCCACCCTCATTCCTTGTCTTGTTTGAAAATGGGTACACGACACCCCAGTTGAGTCAATACACCACACCACTGGACCTGTCTCTAATTAACAAATTCATTTGCAGGCTGAGGGAAACAAGGCTGAAGTTAGGTACATCATGATGCGGTGTACACAATTTCCAGCTGGCATCTTGTTGACATGTCACAATCATTTAACTATGGAAATCAACTGGAACCCTCAAACTGCTCACCATAATTTAATTAGGTGAGTATGTCTGACCAGGGATATGAAATGAGACTGGTCTAGCACACAAAACTTTCACACTCTAGTTGTTTTCCCGACAGTGTATCACCTGTAGCTCAGCCACTAGGTGTCACTACTAGTAATGCTGTTTATCTCACTTTATTTACCAATTAAAAAGTTATGATAAAATTGATGACTATCCTTATCTGCAGTTATATTTGTGTGTATTTATATGTAAATACTCCATAGGTGTTATAGCCTACAGAAATGTCACCTTGAAGTTTGATTCTATGTGATGTGGAAGGGTGTTTATCCCACCCCCACCCCTCTTGCGGGGGGGGGGGGGGGGGAGGGTTGGCTTTGCAGCCCAAATCATACATCCCCTGGAATTCACTTCACAGTATTAAATTAATATTCTATAAGGACAGTTAACATTATGTTTCTATAAATATAAAAAATCTACCCAGCTTCCAGGTGTAACGCACTCATGAAATACAGTGGACAAAGGACCCACAACGGCTTCACGGCCTGGAAGTAACCAGGTTGTTTTTGTGGTTTTTATGGTCAGGTAAGTCATCGGACATCATGATTTTTTTTGTTAATATATTATTCCTTTTCCTTTTGCCTTTGTTTGTTTTGTTTTTTGTATCAGAATTTTTTTGTTGCACATGAAACCACCATGAGATTTGAAGTAGCTGTGTGGCCGATCCTCAAATCTTGAGACTCATGGTCAAAACACAAGAGTTGACAGCTAAGATACTCACAACAGGCTATTAGCTCAGCCAAACTGAGAATGCACAGTGAGTGCATACCTCACATCACATACAGCTGGTCAACTGGACTCTACTGCAGTCTGGGTAACATTAACTAGAGACAGTTTCCCAGCAGGATTATCATGCACGCACACACACGCACATACATACATGTACGTACGTACATACATGTACGTACATACATACATACATACATACATACATACATACATACATACATACATGTATGTTCATTTTTAGATTTCCAGTACCACACCTTTCAGGGATGTATTATCAAGTTAAGAAAATCTAATCTCAGTATTTTGGCTGACATCCAGCAAAACCTAATTACTACCATATTTCATATGTCTAGTCTCTGTCTTTTAATATTTATAGAACACAACTGGAGCAGCCATTTTCTGACCCCTGACTGGTTACAGCACGGAGAAGTAGGCATGTTTACTATGTCTGGCCACATGTTCTGATCCTTGTTTCAAAACCTTGTTTGAGCATCAGCACCCAAGAATTCTGATCGGTCAGATTCTCGAGATACAACCTGTCTCATTTATCTGGTTGATATCAGGTACTGGAGTTCTGTGAAAGAGCCAACAGACATGGTAGACATTGTTAAAGCTGATAACTCTACCACTGATGGCACCTGATCATAAAGGTACTTCATGTTTGGCAGTTAGTGGAGCTGACTCATGGGCTGGATACTTCCAAACTAGATTTCACAAACTCATCCAAAACCCTCCGAACCAGAATGTCACGTTTCATGCTGCTTTGAAAAATGTAGACAGCTGACACCATGTTTTTTTCTTTTTATTTGTTGTTTGTTTCTTGTTTTCATATGAATTCTTTAAACCCAATATCATCAGAAATCTCCATCTCCCCTTTTTAAAATTAACCTTCAACAAAGGGTTAACAGTGGTCACAAGCTGTCAGCAGTGTGTGGTGAGCATCCTGTCACAGAAACCATCATCACAACCACACAGTCCAAACTGTCCTTATATTTCTGAAATTTGTTTGCCCTTAACAAAAAATGCCACAGTCTTTTTCACCATAGAGCCTTTTTTGCTAGTGAGTTAGCCAATATCACTGCATATACCTGCTTTAGTTTCTATTACACAGGTCACAATTTCATTCCCATGTAAACTACACCTGACACTCTATGGTACAACAGTGGGTATTCCAAGCAAGAAATCATAACAAAATAATTTATTCATCTTCTTTTTTGTCCTTATGCCATCTCTGTTTTAAACAGTAGTGACATAATACACCAAATATTTTACTTCACTAATCAAGTTGGCCAGAGATGGGTGCCAAACCTCCAGAGTTTACTTTGATCTCTGCCACATGCTGTATTATTTTTGACTTCCTAAAATCTCATTATGTCAAGCCTCAGCAAGTGAAAATCTTGCTTGCTGTGGTCAGGGTTAGTGTAATTGGCCCAGTACTGAACTGACTGAGGTTGTAATTAGAAGCAAACAAGAAGTTTGATCGATGGACCCAGACACAACAGGCTCATGTTGCAGAGCCACAAATCCTTCTCTATTATTTATACCCAATGGCATCAGTGCCCACGTGACTGTTGACATTGCACACAGGAAAAGTCAACTTTGAGGGATCACCTGGGTAAAGAGATCCCATCACATTACAGTGATCAGGAAGGCATTTTGCACCTCTGGGCAGCAAGAAGTAAACCTGTAGTGTGTGTGTGTGGAGATGTAGCTAATCTGCATGTCCACTTAATATTATGAGATGTGTGTATTTTAAAAAGACAATTCCATGCAGTCAAGATGAAAATTATCATTTTCACCAAAAAATAACCCATCTTGAAATATGAAAAATAAAAATATGACAATAACTGTTTTCCCTGTTTGTTGTCATACAGGGGACGACCATCCCAATGATTGTATCAAATAACCAATGCACCTGGGTTTTCCAACATTCAACAGCGAGTTGCAGGTCAAACTATGGAGCCCAATGGTGTTGCATGTTACCTGGACAATGACCTGTGCACGACCCCAGATGGTCAGATGACATACTACAAAGGCAAGAGGCCAAGCTCCCTCAAACCTGTCTGATCTCATTTAGATATATGCAGGGATCCTGTAGCCTTCTATCATGATGGTTAAATGTCTCAGTATCAGCTGTCACATCAAGCAGAATTTGCAAAGTCCATAGATTTGGGTTCAATTAGAGGTCTTGCTTTTGGTCTAATGTGTAGTATCAACTTGACAGCTCTTTGGTTCCTGTCTTGCTTTCCCTCTTTCCTCTTCCATCAACTGCTTGCATATGTATTTCTGTACACAGCTTTAAGCCCCTTCACCATTTCATTCCCTTCCAAACACAAATATACCTAAATCGTTTATTTTATGCTTATTCGCTGGATACATGTTATTGGCCTCATTGAACTTTAGGGGACCCGAGCCTCTATAGGTGAAATCCCATTATGATGTCTATGTTCCTACCTGAAGTGAAGATTATTGCGCCGCAGGCCATATGGTAGGATTCCTTTATGTTTTTCTAGTAGAATACATGTTTGCGCCGCATGCATTGTGTCATTAAAATATAAAAAACTCTATTTTATTCTGTGAAAGCATCGATGGAATCGATTATCGCATCCGCCATTTGCATATGCACCAACCAGCTTGAACGTCGATATTACCCACAATGCAACACTGGAACATGATTTTAACAAATCACGGTGCATATATTAAACTAGGCATGTGTGCATGTTTACATTCGTGTGCCAGGTGCACGTGATGCCCTGGGCTATTCCCGGGGAGGATCTCAGCATTGATTCTTTCTTGAAAATTCTTTCTTTGAAATAGTTAAGCAATATTTTTATTATTCATGATCACATTTAAAATTATATGATACTGTCTGCAATAGCACTTACGGCCACCACCTTCAACTATATTGGATCATCGGCAGAAACTCTGATGCTTAATTTACATGTTACCAGCGGTCAGAAGTCATCTCAGATAAGTGATTCGTGTTGCAAATGATTATTTAAAACACATCCCTAACTTTCATGAACATTGAACCATTATTAGTCCTACAGGGGCTCGGGTCCCCTAAAGTTCAATAAGGCCTGTTATTTTGCATGTTATACAAAAGAGTATGAGCTTGTCTTAGAATGCAGAATCTCTAATGTTTATTAAAACTACATTAATCTCTTTATAATAAGACATAAAAGATTAGCTTATGTGGGTTCCTAACTTCTGCATCCGATTAATATTTATATTCACTTTTGACATGATATCCCTATTATGTGACACTGGAATCCTGTACTGGGGTGTCATCATTCAGGGACAAGATCTCCTTACCATCCTCTTTGGAGGCAACTTTAATACATGTACTGTGCAGACAGAAGCTACCATCACTGTGCACCAGATCTCACTATCACTCCATGGACACGCCACATCATCACCACACTGTTGACAGAAAGGAGCCCACCATCAGTCAGTGGACACAACCTCGTCCTCACTCTGGGTGAGACCCTGCCATGACACAATGGACAGAACCCTGTCATTGTTCTGTGGACATGATCTCATTATCACTGTGGATGGGACCCCATTATCACACAATGGACAGGGCCCCTCCATCAATGTGTGGACACAACCCTGTTATCACACCCACACTGCAGGACCCCAGCATTTACACTGTAAACATTATCCCATCATCAGCATGGGAAGGACCCTAACATGACACTATGAAAAGGACCTAACCATCATTGTGCTAAAAGACGATTCTAGAGCCTAAAATAGCTAGAGGCTAACCATTATTGTGGAAAGGATATTATCATCATACCCACCATTACTAGGGTAAGGCCCTCACCAACACACTGTCATTTTTTACTCTGCAGACATGACCATGTCATCATTCTGCAGACAGATCCCACCATTCCTGTGGACTTGCCACCTCCTTCAGGTGACTCAGGGTCCCATTATCACTGTGTTTACATGACTCCATCACTTTGTGGACACAACCCTATTACTTTATGTGGACAGACTTTGTCATCCCTCTAGGAACAACCCATCTTCCAAGGCAGCATAATATGCTGGTACATCCCTGATCATCATAAATAGACTTTCCCTGAATTTAAAGTGACAGTCTTTGGGCACAAATGAACAGCATAGTTTTCCATACATGTACCTGAATGTCATGCAAAACAAAAGTCAGCTTCATGTCTTCATCACCTATTATGTATGCTGGCTCTGCCTGACCTGACCTCTGATGTTTGTGTGGTCAACCGCCTCCCTGCATGTACCATTAGCCAGGGGTAATGTGATGGTCAATTGAGCAGTGCCCTCAGGAAGTACACACATGCAGATTTATTTCTGGGTGATTTTGTCTCCCGGTTGCAACAGTCCCTTCAGGCAAGGTGGTTGTAAAGGAACCTCCTTGCTTAAGGGCATGGGTTAGACAACAGCCATATAACAGCCCCCTTATATATGAACTCAGGCTAACACCTTGCAGTACAAACATTTTGTTGTCTTTTTTCAACACAATGACACTCATCTTGGAAGACCATTCCAGTGAGAGACCACTGGTCCATTAGAAGTAACTCCCATGAAAGACCACAACAATGTAATCCCTACTGTATCTGCCCTGCCCCTGCCCCTGCTCCATCCCCTGTTCCAAGACATTATTCCACACTGTAGTACACACTTTAGTATACTCACTGTACCTTGATCCCCTCGAGCTCCCAACAACTGACTAAGGCTGCTTTACTCCTTCCCAGAAATTATATACAAACCAGATTAACCCTTTCCCCCTTGAATTGACACTTGAGTCAACAAGTTTCCTTGCCATGAATGGGGCACTAAGTGCCAAACTCATGCCAAGGAAAGTTGTTGGTGTGGGGCATGTGATCTTGATAGGGCTCATCTACAATTCTCAGTCAAAAGTGTTTTCATTAATGTTGAATTAGCTGAAAACACTGAAACAGACATCATTTGACCACCAGCTGGTTTTGGCTGGTTTAAGGGGGGAAGGGTTAAGCTACTTACCTGCTTTGCTCAATGAACTTTCAGCATTTTGTCTGCTTGGGCTATTATATACACACCTGGCATTACAGTAAAGATATGTGTATTCGGTCAATTTCACATGCAAGCACCAAGATATGTCGTTATTAAAGGATGTCCAATTTTCGTGAATTTCAATGCTGATATATAAAGCACATTCTGTTTTAAATGACATAATTTACTCTTATCTTACCCTCATCACGTATCTGAATGGCAAACAAAACTCCATGACTACAATTATACAGGTAACATGCAGCTTACTAAAAATTCTAGGCATTTTGTCTATGAATAAGTCTTGAGGTACACACCCCTTACAGTCATCATTATGACCTGCAGTGCATACTACATGTATCTGTTTATGTTAATGTCATACTTGCACCTAGAAAGGTCTTTGTTGCATGCAACATTTCATCAGATCAATGCAGGGTAAGGGGTTGAAAATGCAGGACTTCAGGCTCTACCACTTTAAAACTTGGTAAGAGAAAATGTCATTACAAGTCAGTGTAACCAAGTGACTTTTCTGCAATAAACTGTCCTCGTCCTTGTCTATTAGGCAGGCAAATTCAAGCAAGCACTTACCTGAAAGGTACAACATCATTCTTGCAGTACAGTACCAATGCAAGGCCACAACCCATGGAGCTCAGGACCTACCAGATACGAGGCTACCCTTTTCATCTTCATACTCAAATATGAATGCTACCTTGTCTACTTGAGCACTCTGCTGTTTCTTCCACTTACAACACCTAGAGTTAAACATGTCTGGAGGCCACTAACAGTTTACAAGATGATGGACTATGCCTTAGCTCCAGGCCAGTAAGCTTTCAAAAGTAACTTTAAATGGGTAACAAAGGTTAATTTTTGACAACAATGGTGACAGGAGATACAATAATGGAGGTTGTGAAGGCTACTTTGATCAAAGCTTCTGTCAGCTGAACCACAAAATAAAGAAGAAATTTCAACAGTAAGGTCACACAGTTGCCCGGAAATACGCTGCTGAGTGGCAAGAACACGCAGGTTGATAATAAAAGTGTGCCAGTATTTGCCTCATTGTGTGATGTACAATATCAATCTTTACTGCTGGGAGGGGACAGATCAGGTATTTTTGTTCTCACAATGAACCTGCAATTGTAAACAACCCCTTTTACCCACAGTACAGTGGCACATCACATTGACGGTCACATCCTCTACCAGACAAAAGTAAGCGCTGCTGGCCTCGAACCACTTCCATGACTATATGATGTAATTTTGCAGCATAATTATATAATAATTACACTCCCTTATTCCATACATTCAGAACATTTTATTTGGAATGGTACCCTGGTCGTTACATGCCTATCATCAGAAATGCAGTGACAGCCAGTTTAAATCAAATTTGAATATGGTATATATAGTGTATTTTAGAGATACAGATATGATAATTTCATTACAGTTTCAGCTTTTCTAACAAAGTCATAAGTTTCCTGGGACATCAGGCATCCATAGGCCTCGGATCAAAGTGGTTAATTATTGGTAAAATCAACCCTGAGAATAAAGCAGTGTAAAGACAGGGTGATCTTGAAAAATGTAGGTACATGTAGTGCTAAAACAAGTCTCTTAGTAACAGTCATCACTGCAATAATTGCATGACAAGTAGCCCTTTGAAACAGAAAAACATGCAATTAAAAGAAAAACATTGTGCCAATACAAGTGGCCATGCATGCAACCTCAGTCATGAAAAATGATGATGAAAACACAAGATCTGGCCGTGTATGATGCATGTTTACCAGTATTGCTGTAATACGTGTATTTCTGTTTTTTGTACACTGCTTGAACACATGGGACTCAAAATCAAGTTTGAATAGTAAGCCATATGCATTATTTTAACAAAAAGAGTGAAAGTGACTCACTGCTGCCTAAACAGCAATATCAAAATAGCCGGGATCCATCAGTAACATACAATTAAGAGTCATTGTAGGACAGCTGTGCTTAACACACATACACCTGTACCATTGTAGTTGCTAACCCACAGGGTGCCCAGTCTAATGTACAAAACATCTAATTGAACACTGGCAATTTACATCTGTTTCACTGAGTTTTAACCCTTAAAGTGCTAATCACTGCTATAGTTGCTTTCTCATTACCATTAAACATATAATGGTTAGAAGAGTCAAATTCCTCATGAAGATACCTTTCATTCAAATACCAGCAAGCCTTGTCTGAAGCAAAAAGTAGTCTTAGTCAACAGCTTTCCTTGGGACACTTTACACGCAATGCGTGCAAAGTGTCCCAAGGAAAGCTGTTGACTCAATCTTAAATCAGCACTTTAAGGGTTAACTGAACAGAATGAAAAGCAACTGATCCAGTAAGACACAGTACACTGGGCTCAAGCGGACCAGGTCAAAAGGATCCATCTGTTGGATCCTTACAGAGGACTCCTCTACAATGTCTGTATTTTGGGGGTGTAAGTTTGACCAAGCTTTACATGCTGGTCTCAATTTCAGTCCAAAACTAAAAATTAATACCATTTAGGAATGCGACTGACACAGAACAGGAAGGGTGGAAAACTCCACTCCATCCCTACAAACACTCACACACATCATATCTGCACATTTTAGACCAAATTCATAACATTCTGAGGCAATCATTTTCAACAAAAAAAACAAAAAAAACAAGAGGGCTGTGTGAACAGCCCATGCTCAGCTGATCTTGACATTCATCACACTTGCAGATCTATGAACTCGGGAAACGATCAAGGTCACCCATGTTCTGAGTAAGTCTGACCATCATAAAAGAACACTAACATGTGCAACATCAAGGTTCAAGTAGTTCTCAAGTTATAATGAAGAGTAAAATTCATGTATGTTGCACTGTGACCCCAGAGATGAGGTCAAAGTCATTCATGTACTGTCTGAACATGACCTTCATACAAAAACATTAACATGTGCAGCATCACCGTACTAACTCAAAACAAATCTCAAGTTATCAAGTAAACAGTAAATTTTGTGTCAGTTGTCCTGTGAATTAGCACTAGATTGCCAATTGACTTACATAGTAATCAACAGGAAAGTTGCACTGATCGATAAGTACCCTAGTTGAAAATACTTAAAAATCAGGAATCTAAAGCAGTGCCATCTAGTAAACAACTTTGGTTGACCCTTCCACAAGAACATATCCATCACATTTCACTTTAATCTGAGTGACGGTTCTGAGAACAAGTGAAAAATAACAAAACCATATAAAAAATTCATAAAAAAAAAAAAAATTGCAGTGCCACCTGGTGAACAAATTGGGAACTATGTGTCCCTGGAAGTGTCTATGAACGATATCAAAACAATTGGGTGAGCAGTTTCAGAGGTGAAGAGTTTTTAAGGTTTGCCCCCCAAAAAACAAAAAAATTCCAAAAATCAATAGAGCGTGACCATTTGAGCAAACTTGGTAGAGATCCACCCAAGGCACATCCCCATTAAGTCTGAAGTCAATCTGGCCAAAACTATTTAAGTTATAACCATTACAAGAAATTCCCATGTAAAAACTTTCCTATTAAAACTTTTGTCAAGATTTTTGAAAAAAAAAATCATAAAAAAAAAACAAAATTCATTGGAACATGACCATTGGAACAAACTTGGTAGACACCCACCAAAGGTACATCCCCACCAAGTTTGAAGTTAATCTGGATGACGGTTTTGGAGAAGAAGTCCAAAATGTGAATTAGCATTAGAATGCTCATTGACTTCCATAGTAATCAATTGGAAAGCTGCATTGACCGATAAGTACCAGAATTGAAAAAATCGTTAAAAATCAGGAATCTGCAGCATTCCCACATAGTGAACAAATTTGTTTGACCCTTCTACAAGGAACATATCCACCATGTTTCAGCTCAATCTGAGTAACGGTTCTGGAAAAGAAGTCGAAAATAGCTAGAACACAGAGAAATTCATAAAAAATTAGTAAAAAATTGCAGCGCCACCTGGTCGACAAATTAAGAACACGGAGTCCCTAGGTGTCTTCCCGTGTGATATCAGAGCGATTGAGTAAGCGCTTTTGGAGAAAAAGATTTTTTAAGATTTGTCCAAAAAAAGACCAAAAAATTAATTAAAAATCCAAAAATCACTGGAGCATGACCATTTGAACAAACTTGGTAGACACCCACCAAAGGTACATCCCCACCAAGTTTGAAGTTAATCTGGATGACGGTTTTGGAGAAGAAGTCCAAAATGTGAATTAGCATTAGAATGCTCATTGACTTCCATAGTAATCAATAGGAAAGCTGCATTGACCGATAAGTACCCGAATTGAAAAAATCGTTAAAAATCAGGAATCTGAAGCATTCCAATATAGTGAACAACTTTGTTTGACCCTTCTACAAGGAACATATCCACCATGTTTCAGCTTAATCTGAGTTACCGTTCTGGAGAAGAAGTCGAAAATAGCTATAACACACAAAAATTCATAAAAAAATAGAAAAAATTGCAGCGCCACCTGGTGAACAAATTAAGAACTAGGTGTCCCAGGGAATATTTCTGTGTGATATCAAAGTAATTGGGTGAGCGGTTTCGGAGAAGAAGATTTTTTAAGATTTGCCCAAAAAAGAACAAAAAAATTCATTAAAAATCCAAAAATCAATGGACCGTGACCAATTGAACAAACTTGGAAGACACCTACCCAAGGCACATCCCCACCAAGTTTGAAGTGGATCTGGCTGACGGTTTCGGAGAAGAAGTCGAAAATGTAAATTGTTGACGGACGACGGACGGACGGACGGACGACGGACGGAGGACCATAAGATAAGCTCAGCTGACTGACAAGTCAGCTGAGCTAAAAAAGAGGAATTCCTTCAGAAGGAGAAAAAGTCCCATGCCTAATCTCAGCTTTCAGTTATTTAAATGCAATGTACTGACTCAGACTTTTTACTATATCAAACTGATCATAACATACATACATACATACATACATACATACATACATACATACATACATACATACATACATACATATAGAATGGGAAGCCCATTTCTGACATGAAAATGTTGACATGACAGACTGCATGTTGTTGATGTATTAGACCCTGTCCCTGCACTGCATAACATTATACATTGTAGCCAGGAAGTTATGGTGATGTTACAATATTGTATGTTAATGATGCATTGTAACAACATGTATATGATACTAAATCCCAATACTCTCAGGTATTCCCCTTCATGCAACATGGCCATCATAAAGAGTGGCCATGTTGCTGCAGCATGTAAAATACCAGGTAACCCTGTGCCCATGAGGCAATATATTGATTTTATGACTGCACACCTAAGGGGAGTCAAACTCATATATGCAAGAAAGGGCATCAAAAATGGTAGACAAATCAGCCATGCCATCAGTTGTACAATTGCTAATGACACAAATGATTGATACTTATTGCAACTGACAGACTCTGTGGATATACAACAGACACACTCAGTGGATATACATGTAGTCCTTTTTGAAAGATTGACTATAATACCCATCCATATATCATGCACTGTAACATATGTACAGCTCCGGATTTTCCCAGGAATTGGAACTATCTGTGATTTTCAATATTGAATATTCAGAAGTGTTCTTTGCAGAAGGATGACCTCAAATTAGTTCAATATACCATTACACTCTATTCATGTACATGATATATTTTGGTTTACTACATGTAATGTGACATGCAGGATAAAAAGGCAGTTTCTGTGTTTTGTCAATTACAGTTTCACTGTAAATTGACAAAATGACCTATTATCGTATTATGTGTGGTCGTTTGTATCCACATAAATAGGCATAATTGATTAACAATACATCACACGCTGGGAGGGGGGAGGGAATCCTGTTGCTTCCTTGAGAGGATAGACCATGCCATGGCTACCCACAGGCTCTGGATCGACTGGCTGAGCTTGCCTTACTACTGTGGCTCACAGTTTACCTCAATTCAGAAGACAGGACAGTGTCTAATTCCCTGCCTTGTCCTTCAGCCTCAAGCACCTGCCCAGGGCAGAGTGATTGATTAGTTTCTTCTTTCCAATAACTGGCCACATCTAGTCCTCACCTGTGCCTGCAATTTCACCAGACAAACATTCAAGTCTGCTCTCACTGCTTCTTGTTTCCTTGTATTCATATTGTATTTTGCTGACAATATAAACAGAGCTATTCCTGTAGGATAATACTCAAGTATTCTCAAACATACAAGTTTGGTACTTCAGCATGAAAATAAAAAAAATTTTAAAAAATAGAAAAAAAAAGCGAGAAAATATTTGTTTCCTTGATGGTGGTTATTACAAATTGGACATGACAGTAATCATTTCCATTTTCATTTTGCACTGGTTCTTGGCCTTGTATCTCGTTAATTACAATAGCATATTGACTTTACTCTCTTTTAACCATGAACATGACAGTTTGCCTAAGGGTGGAGAGTCTTTTTTTAAAATTTACCAGTTAAAACCACTGCAAGAGAAAACTCATGCTTTACAATGTTTGTCTGTGTGAAACAGACTTTTCAAGATATTCTTTACATTGCTGTAGAAATTATATGCAGATAATAGTCATGCTACATCTGTGGTCCTAGTGACACAGGAGATAACCCTGAGGGACCTAAAGCCAGTACATCAGTATGCAACTTTTTCCCATTAAAACCTACCAGGAATGGTCCATATCAGAATAAGTCAACAGCTTTAATTTGTGCAGTTTGGGTACATTGCAGTTAAGCTGTTGACTCAGTCCACAGTCAATTGACATTATATACATTCCAGTAATTGTGAAAGTATTCATAAGAGAGTGGGTTTATGTTTCCCTGATATCAGCTTAATACCAACATGACCAATTTACTTTGAGTGATTTCCAAGTTGACGATGCCAATGTGTCATGGATGATCATGTACAGGTCTGGTATACATAATCTAAAATACACATACGGAACTCAGCAGACAGACATACAAAAGAATAAACACATAAAGTAAATAAATAATCTTTCCAAACAGTCAAGAAAAAGTCAAAGTGGAAATTACTGAAGTGGAGAACTAACTTTGTCACATGAAGCTTGACATCGTCTTGGCAAATTGTTCAGCCAGGAATATCTCATGTGTTATTTTCACTGAGCACCCAGTAACATGGCAGTGATACCTTGAGAATTCTTAGATTGGTACCAGGTATGATGACTTTACATTCTCGCTTTTTATGGATGTCAAAGATTGTCATACAACATGTTCATGTCCAGTGTGACATGTTTTCAAAAGGCATAATTTTGCACTGAGGAGGAACTGCAGACTGTCAACTACATATACTGCAATATTCTGGTGTACATTATTAACATTGTAGTGGTGGCCTGTTTCACCACTTTTGAACTGTTTTTCTCAAAGTTTCCTTGTATTTCTCTGAATACATGTACAAAAAACGCACATACTCACCATTAGACTATCAAAGCAGTGTAGAATGCACCATTTGCACTAAGCTGATTTCTCCCTTGCAGACCTTGTAAAGACCTATGTTGTGACTTTGGCACATATATTTAACCCTTTGCTGCTAAAACTATGACGCAACGCCTGCATGTCAATCAGCTTCATTATTTTGATTTGAATTTTTCACATGGATAAACCAGAGCAAGTGATATTTACAATGTATCACAGTAACATGCACTTGGTCAACAGTTTCCATGGCCATGGTTCAAGTACTGTGTCAACCTGCAAATAGCAAATCTGTTGACTAAGTTCGAATCAAACTTAGAATGGGTTAAATGCTGGAGAATGGTTAAGTAATGAACCTGTCCAAACCATCAGAGCTTACATCTCCTGAGTCAAGTGGAGCCTGATAAATCTTCACAGAAGCAGGTAAATCCCCATTACCACAGATTATTGGCATAATGTCTTTTTCTGCTCGAATATTAACCTTGAATACATAGGCCTCTAATTCCCTCTGCTGATTCTGATCTTCTTTCTGTGTGACTGTAGTGTTATTTCTTTACATCATCTACAATTATAGTGATTACACACAATGACAACTATCACACTTTTAGAAGATGCTATCTGTGCATTATGCAACATGCTGCCACCAGGTGTCTCTCCTGTAATAAGCAGGATCTGGCTTTGTTGGGAACAAATGGACACAGCCCTTTAATTTTTTCTTGTCAATTTTCAATTTCTACCAGGCAATGACCTACAGAGAGGCAATGTAAAATGCACCTATTTCATCATTGTTTTGTACCTTTCCAATCCAAGGCAACCACAGAGACAAGTGACTCACCTTACTCCAGGTGTACTCTGCTCGGGAACTGACCAACTCCATTAACTGGTGGACTCCCAGACAAACTTAAACTAACAAACTAGCTGTCTTTAGTTAGCTGCAGGGTGCAGGTGATGGCCCTCTCACCTAATGATGTGCTATAATCACGCATTATGCACAGTGCAGACTTGCTGTTATTCCACACTTAGCCATGTCCATTGATGTCCAGAGGTGATCTCCACCATGATAACATCAAGGCAACCAAGTGTGTAATGGGCACTCAATGCTTCACCTATCACTCTGTGCTGAACACCGCCTCCTGGCTGCTGCTGGCTATTTGTATACATGTCTCTTCTGCTCACCCCTTGTTTTCCTATTAAATATACCCCCACATTGCCAAGAAATTGACTCTGACAGTTTGTTGATTTAAAGTTTGGCAGAAAGACCTCACATGATCTCAAACACCAGAGCATCACTTCCATTATTGTACCATTGATAACTATACATACCATGTTGCATAATATGTGTCTGCAATGCAAGTCCTATCAATGTAAACTCTCTCCTTTTCAAACACTATTAAAATTATTTTCCTCTGAACAATGAAACACCTCAGTAGGGTCAACATAGGGGTTTTCTCACTGGTCAAGCATCAACTTTTCCTTCAACAAATTTATGTTGAAGTCAATGGTTGTAAATCCTCATCATAATCTTCTGTTTTCCTCACTTGAATTATTTTTTTCCAATCTACTGCACATAAATGAAAAAAAAACTTTCTAGTGCTCATAGGAGCAAATGTGAATAACACTTTTAAAACGGATAACGGATGCCCTTATCTGTTACACACTTGAGGGAATACTTCAGACAAATGGCATCTAATTATCCTTAGACTCGCCCTCAGGTGTTCAACACCTACTTCGGAATCAGTCAATGTGTCTCGGCGAATTTCTGCTTGATGTTGCCTTTTCAAAAACAAGTCACTTCACACAATCTTTATGCCTAGGGCACCTGAAAAGAGTCTGAGACAAAAATGTGATCAGGCTGCAAATGGGCAGCAGGCAAAACCATCAACTGGGTCTCGTTATAAATCGTAATTGACCCTTTCCTGCATCAATAGCTTTCCTCAGTGCAGGTTGGGCACAGTGCATCGTATCTGCATCATGGAAAGCTATTGACCGAGAGCGGGCCATCCTCATATGTCTTATTTATAATTCTCAGCATAAAAGTTTTCTTCTATTTACAATTCTCAGCAAAAAAAAAAAAAAATCCTATTTACATTCATGTAAACAAATGAAAGATGATAATTTACATCAGAGCAGGTAGGCTTTTGGGCAATGTTAGGGGGAAAGGGTTAAAATGGTGACACCTATGGACAAGACGACTATTGAGATGACTTAGCTGTCTTGCCCCATGGCTGTTAAATGATTCAAGCCATGGTATCATTTTTCAGTAATTTATTTTCTAGTTATACTTGTCAACTTACCATGTTTTAACCAGAGTTCCATTTACCGGCAGCTACTCTGAAATGTTATGAGCAGCCCTTTGCATGACAAAGTGGACTGCCAGATCAACAGAGCCAGTATGGACCAGTGAACCAAACATCAAAATACAACTTTGACCTGATCAACGACATGAAGTTAATCATATGGCATGCCATGTGTGGAAAGAAATGTACTTTTCATTTATTGACATAATTTTGTTGTGTATGTTTTAATAATTTTTTCAAGACTCTCCCAAACTATAAGCTGTATTCTCTTCAAAGTTGGTAAGATATGTGGATTGACTCTATCTCCACCAAAAGTGTTCAAATGTAAGTGCACTTTTATTTGTTAACTCTTCTCCACGAATTGTTGAAATTATGTAATGATACACAGGAATATATATTGGGATGGTTACTATCAGGATATTTGAGAATGTACATGCACATTTCTTCAAATCTGTTGACCAGATTTACTTCAAACTTGGTGGGGATGTACCCCAGCTGGGTTTCTGGTGATTTCAATTCTTTGGCAGTTTTTGGGAAAAATATTGGATCTTATTCCAATCAAACTGCTTTAGAGTTCAATGGCTTTGAAATTGCAAGTACCTCTGGGGACAGGATGTCCATGCAGCCTTCTTTTATCCATTACTCTAGCTTTTCTGTCTTAGATACAAAATCCATTGACCCCTCGTCAACTACAGACTCAAAGACAGCGAGCAATTTTGCCCACCTCTTTGGATTTATGCTGTTTGACTTGTATGCCTCAACCTTAGAGAATAAATTCATCAAAAACCAGAACAGGCTGATTTTCCAACAGAAAATCAAATGTCACCCTGTGCACCCTTGCAGTGTTGAAGGTAATGGGAATCCATGCGATTTTAGATGAAATGCCCATGTGACCTCGAAAAATAGGTCAAGGTCACCAATTTGCAATCCCAAGCAAGGTCTTATATGGGAACATGCTCACAAAAAATTTCAAATTCCAAAGTCAAATCTTTCTTGAGTTGTTATGTTCGCAAGTTGTGTTGAACAAGAAGAAACGGACGCAAAAAACAATGCCCCCCCCCTTGCACAGGGAGACATGAGACATAATAACTCATATACTAGGGACACAAAAAGTAGCTATGAATGTTTTGTGTAAACCAAGCAGGTAATTCTCAGCATCTGCAACAGGTAGCTCAAGTTGACTAACGTCAGCAAGACCAGCAACTGTGAACACAGGTGAATATCCAGGTTCTAGTTTTCCGTCTAGCTCCTAGGCAGTGACAATGTCTAATGCCAAGGGCTTGATGTATGGACCTTGCAAGCTTTATGAGACATATCCCAGGCCCAGTTAATGTCCAGGTTGATACTTACAGGAAATGAACAGCTTTCTACACAATTAAGCTTGGTGGATTTTGGGTCCATCCCTCATCTCTGGCACGTTGCACCAGAACAACATGCAGGTTAAGGTGTCTGGGAATGGAGTTAGGCTAAAACTGTGTACATAGAGCATCTGTTAATTTGGCCACCTGTGTACAACAGATTGGGGTCATAATCCTCTGGATATCATATCATATTGTTTAGTTGGGGTGTTTGGGTCTATTCATATTAATGCTTTTATTTCACTTCTTATAAAAATGTAAATGCTGACCAAAAATTGTCAAAAACATCTCAAGCAAAATAACTCATTGTCACAAGGAAAAGTCTCAAACTGTTGAAGCAAAGCATAAACTGTTGCCTGAATATTGGTCATACATTGTGTATTTAAAAATTTACACCTTCCAGTCTGCACAAAATCACAAACTGCAAAAAATTTCACTATGTTATAAAAACATAAAAACACTGATTTAACTATTTGAGTTTAGCATAGTGCTTAAATTACAGTGTTTGATTGATTAGGGTTTTGCAATGGGTCAGGCTTTCCTGTACATCACTGAATTTCACTGAATTTTTCTTTTCTCCTTTTACACTGATAGAACAACTATAAAAATAAACACAATGAAATACCATTTCAACATAGGTTTAAGGTGAACTGTGTCTAAAATAGTGAAATCATAACATCAGTTATATGCGTGAAATGCAAAAAGCCTGAATTTATGAATGTGGAAGTAAATACACTTACAATAATAGGGCTATATTGAATAACATCAAAGGATAAAGCAAAAACCTGGGCTGGCACCAAAAACAGCCAGTGGCGAAAGCAGGTGTAATTTGGCTAGAAAATGTAAGCATTAGTCAAATTGGCTAGAATATTTCAGGATTTGAGCTTTTGATGCACATATCAATGGTACTTTACCCAATTTAGATTTCAGCATAATTTAAAAATGTGGAATTTTTGCACATGGTTTTGTCTAACATGATGAGAATGTGGCTAAACAACTTAATGTTGCTGCTGCCAAATTAGCTGTAGTGCTAAAAACTTCCTAGCATCAGCCCAGAAAACTCAATTTTGATTGCAAAATTGTGACGCAAATCCATTAATTTCAGCCTGCTCTGCACTCCTCCCCTTCCCCCAAAGTAGTCCACTTTTCTGACAGGTGAACATACCAGGGGACCAGTCACTATAATAGCTGTCATCGTGATGAATTCTTGCCTCCAACACCCAACACAGCCTCCTCATTATGTAATGCTAACTACTCATGACTACCCTCTGCAAATTACCCCCAAGGACATCACTTCCAATGCACTTTTCACATGAAAATCGCTTTAATTTCAAGAGGCTTGCCAAGTTATGTCTCTTTCGTTTTGTGACTGATTCGTTACTTGTGTAGGGACTAGTGCATTTCTGTCACTCTCAGGTGCATAAATTTCACACTAGTGATGGCACATTTGAAACATAACCCACACCATACTTCACAAATCAAAACCGTATATTTAACAAGTTTTTGCAGACACACATGTAAACAGTTTCTGGACTTCTATGATGCCTGAATCAATATGATCTCCCCCAAAATACTGAACTAAAATGTCCTTCTTAAATGTTTATATATTAGGCCTACACTGTATACCAAGTGGAAACATAATAGCCTGACATTAAGTTTGCTGGCAGGTAAACACCTTACGATTTAACCCTTTAACCATTTTAACCCTTTCAATGCCAAATTTTTTATTGAGTCAACAGCTTTTCTCCACACGCATTGGCTGCAATGTGCCCAATATGCTCTGAGAAAAGTTGTTGACCTGGGGTATTCTGTCTGGGTCGATTGGCATACTGGTATTTGATTAAAATGTCTTTTTACAAGGAATAAGAATCTGGGATCCTAATGATAATTCAGACTTGTCTGACTTAAGTAGATTGACTTCAGAAGTGATTGGCACTGAAAGAGCTAAGTGGCAGGTGGTTAAATGTTGTCTGCTTTTATGTTGTTGACTGGTTTCAACAGTTTTGTAAAAAAGGTCAACAAGATTTATAAATGAACCCTGTGAATGTAATGTGTCTCAAGCGAATGGCTTTCCTTAGCACCCAACCAACACCAAGAAAGTTGTTCAGTCTTAATTCAACAGCAAAATGATCAAGGTGGAACAAGGGCTTATAGGAGTTGTAGTACTTGTTTCTGCAATTAGTACCCACCACCCCCCTTTTATTGGCCTCACTGAGTTTCTCAGGTCCTCTGAAGTATAAAACCACCGTAATGTTTTTGTTCCTTCCTTCTTCATATTTTCTTCATGTGGGTGGGAAGGTTGCTTTCTGCAACAGAAACTTTTTGGAATTAATATTATCATTGACTACCTGCGCCCTATGAAGTCCAAAATCACTATCATGAATTTTTTATCTTCTACTTTCCCTTTATCTTCAAATTTTATGAACATGGAATGTCAAGAACCCTTAGAAAATCCAAGCTATCCTTTACAGCCAGCCAGCTCCCCATCTCTCTCTACTCCCCCTTCTCCCATCCCCAGCATGCCAGGCCAGTTTTTCTGTTCCACTATCTGCAGAGATTGCTGGGTATTGACCTTCTTTTCTCCTATCATGACCTACACAAGAAAACACTTTGGCTTGTAACTCAAAAAGTCATTGATGGATTTGCACAATGTCAAGCTCTACAGATAACCTGTCACACAACATAACTTTCTCAATTTAAACTCTATCAAGACATTGACGATCTATCTCAATGTCATATAAAAAAAAGACGAAAGCCACCCACCCACCCCCCCAAAAAAACAAAAAACAAAAAAAAAATCTACACCCATTATCTGTGCTGATTTATTTTGACAATTTTCACCCGTCACATTTGAAACGCACATCTGCCTAATGCAGGTTGCCATTAAGTAAGTTAAATGCAGAGTCACATATATTGAAAAAATGGGAGGGGGGTGAGGGAGGGAGGGGGAGGGGACGAGAGACTTTTTTCTCCACCAGCACTGGTGATAAGGGGGATATAGTTTGTGGTTTCTAATCTTAAGCTACAAAAACTAACTTTCACACTTCTGCATTCAAACACAGCCAGGTCTGCTTTGAAAGCAAGACTTCCTTGCTGACCAAAAAAGCTACTTACAGGAAGCAAAATATATCCAATTACTCCACAACACTTTTTGCATGTCAATCAAAACTTCAGTAAACAAGACAAAGCAGACATGCAACAAAGCCATGCTAAGGTTGAAGTCATGCACTGGAATACGATCTCTTTCTGGAACACTCATGAAATTGAACACATGTAGTGGAGCAAATAATACACAAAAATCTGGTATATCCGGTTCATTTTAATACGCCTTCTGTTGCAAAACAAACAACAAGTCCTAGTTTTACATGCATTTCTATTGTTAAACTTGTCATGCTGATAACCTAGATAAAAAAAATCAATTGTTTTCACATGCCATTTTATCATTACTTATCTGCATCTGACAAGCCACAGGTGTCTGGGTGTTATATTTTGGGTTTTGCAGTACTGTAAGCTGCAGTATGTTAATGAAATATGCCTCTGTTGCAAAACAGAAAAAAAGTCCTAGTTTTATAGTTTTACATGTATCTCTATTGTTAAACTTGCCATGCTGATAACCTAAATAAAAAATTCAATTGTTTTCATGTGCCATTTTATCATTACGTATCTGCATCTGACAAGCCAAAGGTGTCTGGGTGTTATATTTGGGGTTTTACAGTTTGTAAACAGCAGTATGTTCATGTTCTAAGCACTTATATAAATTTTGTGGGTTTCCAAAATACTAAATTTTGGGCTCTAGTTTTTATGGGTGTACCCTGAATTTACCTACATGGACGAAACATTATGTTAGAGGATGCTCTGAAGATCAACCCTTCCTCGAGACTCAGCAAAAGTCAGAAACATCCCTGACCACATCTCACTGACACTCTGTTTACTGTTTTATTTGATAAACAGAGAAGGCTTCTTATCCTGGTACACTTAATCTGTGTGCATGTATAAGATACCCATATCACTGTATAAACACAAATATTCCTGAGCATAAAATTTCCCAGTTCGATTAAAAATAGATATTTTGCTGTTTTTATTTTTCCGGAATCACCAATCTGACAAAAATTCACCCACAAAGTCTCTTGGTATTAGTATATTAATCCACAGAGACCTGAGCCCAAGGCTAGTCACATGAAACTCATGCCACAAGCAAAGCTGTGAACACAGTTAATACAATCACTATAGTCTCTGGTATTTTTTACACTTTAGTTTATTCAAACATTAGAGCTGGTACCATATTTTAATAGCCCTATCAATCAGAAGAGACCTAATGTAAGTTGCTTCTATGCCATGGGAAACTTTCTCAGTTTTTATATTCACAAATGGTGCTCCTTGGGAAAATCCCTGAAATTAAATACCTCGGGAATATTTGTGCTTATACAATAATACCAGATAGGAATTCACCCCCTTTTTCTATTATTCACTTTCATTGGGATGGGGGTAGGGGCAATAACCCAAGTAAACAGGCAAATAAGGTCATTACATCAGAGAAATTATACAAGCTTTGTTCCTGACTTTAGTTAGCTCATAATATTCAAGGAATGAACATTATTAATTTCTGTCAATAATTCATAACATTATATAAGCATCTCATCTCTAGTTTTGCAGCAATGTCAATTGATGCAGTAGTCCATACCTTGTCAGCATCAAAATAATCGATCAGTTTGAGTTGTCCTTTCCTATTACGAGTACCTCTGATCATTTGTTTCCTAATGTTGTCCTCTTCACATGGTTCTATTGGCCATACTGCCAACTGATGCTATATCAGTTTACCTTTGATTACATCAATTTAATCCCTGGTAATATTTTCCTTTCATATAGCTGGCAATTATGGTATGTGATTTATGGAATACAAGATGCAAGATGATCTTGCCTAAGCTAAGATAAGGTTGTAGTAGGCTATGTGTATGTGTGCAGTGGTAGCATGCTGAAAAGAAACAGACCTCGTTTTTTTCCAGCTCTGAGTCATCAGACATCCCATGATCCCTGTGGCACTATATATGGTAGCAAAAATAAACCCAAAACTGAAAGCCCATTGTTTTGTCTGCTCTAAAAAAAGGAACCCTCCGTGGCACTGAATCTGACTCTTTTTGTCTGATAGGACAAAGTGGCGTCTTCCTGATACCACAGGCTCTGCACACAGGACTAGTCTGGTGCCCTCAAGTGCAAAGGTTCTGAAGTAGCACAAAGCAGAAAGGCAGTGGGTTTGCAGAAAAAATTGGTGTGAAAAGCGAAAATCTTAATCGCTTAACATGGGAAGCACTGTCTAAAGAATGGGAAATTGGCAAATCCAGCTGATTACATGACACATCTACTTCATTGCAAAACTTAAGACTCTGCAAGTCACAACTTGCCAGTCTATGTTGCGGATTTCTTGCAGCTTGAGTACCAGACTTGTCATCTCCCTTATGGGTCACCCTTGAGAAAAATACCAGACTTCTAGACAGATTATTTGTTTAAGATCCATAGATGTAGATCTGTATTTTCCTTTCCTACAAGACTATTGGTATCCTTATTGTGACAGTCAAAATTATCCCATGATAGGCTGGGCTTTCCAAAGAGCTATTCATATCCCAAAAAGTATGTCAGAGTTATTAACATAACTAGACTGGTATCCTCCTGCCATCCCTGGTGATTAGTACTAGTATCTGTTATGACATGTGGATTCCCGGTACCATGCCGGTTTTCTGATAACACACAGTAGCAGTGGCAGGGTACCAGACAGGTCTACATGTTACAGTTGTGTTCTGGTGTTACACAGAGTGCTTAAATAGAACAGACAAGCAAACAACTGTTTTCCCTGGTGAATTCCTCTGTACTAATGAGGAACTAAGAGCCAGACAGACATTCTTCAACATTTGTTCAGATGTCAGTAACATAATGTCAATCTCTGATTGTTGTAACTTGTCATAATCTTACCTAATGAAGGAAACAAATAATCTACAAGTTATATATGTAAGGGCTGTTTAGACTAGACCACTGTCTGTAATCTGCTGAACACTGGTGATTAGAATTCATTAAGGTTAACACTGGGGGGCTCTGGTACAAGAGGTTTATTAGCTGGACAAACTAAGATTCATTGGGAAACCAAGCAAACATTTGGCTCCAGTACTAAAAACTGTAAATTGCAATTATACAAAAGATATTTTGGATCGGTGACAAAACTTTTGGATGATTTTCCTTGTAGGTTTTCTCAGCTGCAGGGAACAAAAATTTTTAGACCAGAACACTGTTCCAATCTCATGTCCTTTTAACATTCATTGCGGAACAAAACAAATATTTGGTTCCAATTTAAGAACTGTAAATTGCAATTAACTCAAAAGATATTTTGGACGGGTGAATTGAAAAAAAAAGAATACACAAACAAAAACACTGGGTACAATTTCTTGCCATTTCTGAGTTCAAGGTCAGTACAACAAAGGTATCTTTTTTCACGGATGTATAGGAAGGCATTGAAACTTAAAACTCAAATAAAAAAACAACAAAAATATATTATTTTTACTCGCAAAAAAAGCTAACTGGCAACCATCTACCCAACGCACTTACAAGTATTTCTACCCCTGAAATTCAAATGTACTGCAACACCAATACAGTGGTACCTCTTCTCAAGACCACATCTTTTTATGACCTCCCTTTCATGACACTAGAATCTATTTCCCTGATAAAATTACTGGTACAGTGTAACCTCATTATAATGGCACTCTGACAGATATTCGACATATTCATTATAATGACACAAGTTTTGAATAGCAAAAGCTCATTTTTGTTGTTCGATTCATTTATCTGACATATTCTGTTATCTGACACATTTCTAAGGGTACAGATGGTGTCATTATAACAAATTTTCACCGTATTATAAGACCACCTGCAATATAATACCACTTTTGGTTACAGACCACAGTTGTGATTGGCTGGTAGCGCATCCCAATGGAGATAGTCCATAACTGTGAAAATACTGTGTTTTCAGCATGCTGTAGCTTCTGTTTAAATAAAGTTAGCTAAGTCAGGTTTTGCAGCATCACAGAGTTGCTTCATTGGTGGTCATATAGGTGCATTGTCTTCCAGGCCAGGTGGGAACTTTATGGTGGGGAAGAACAATGATGTGACCCTGGCAAGAGCACAGTTCATACACCTGTATAAAGCTGACATCCAGGTGTTGTTGCGTATTTCAGTAATCACAAATTAATGAGCTGGGAATCATGACAAAAATCCATCCATGTTTTTCTGACATTTTTGTCTGTTAAATGCCCTTCATGGAATTTTAAAATACCAAAATACTGATTTTTTAGACTGAAAAATGCTAATATGAAAAATAGAAGGATTTCTAACTGTGGTCTGTCGCCTTTTGCTGGCATTAGGGGCAATCTTATATAGCAGGTAATAATTTACAACAAAATCTGTTACTGACACTCCTTGCATCTGTATAGCATAATAATTCTAGTCAATTTATACCAAACACATACAAAGGTTCTGTTATCTATTCAGCTAAATTAAGGTAGTCCAGAAACAGAAGAACCCAAAACGCCTTGATTTTTTTTTTCAACTGATCTGGTGAGCGCTTGTAACAGATGTATTCTTTTTTCTACAACAAAACTACAGAAAACAATCATACATATCAGTTACATATATGTTTTCATCTGACAAAACAGTACAAGGGTAGCTGTTGCCTGTTAAATACCATCATGGACCTGCATCTTTCCTGACACAGTTCTCTGAAGACATGATCCACCAGACATTTCTGGAACAGCCCTCAGTTTACACAAGGTTCTGATCCCTGGTGAGTCACTATGCTACAAAACTACAGCAGACATGTTTATTTAGTTCCCACAGCCAGTGAGTGTAACTACAGTTCTGGAAGAAATGACACACTTTATTCCCAAAAGCTAATTTTGTGAACTACAAGACAAAGTATCTGGCAGCCAATGTCCAAACAGTCAAGCCTAACATGGTGCTATCCAGGCCAGCATCTGGAATTACCTTGCCCTCTGGTCATCCAACAAGGCTACAAGAACATGCAGCCTCCTTGAAGGCTCAACCAAGGATGGACTCAAGCAAACCTTAACAACCCTAAAATGGATTCTGGAAACTATTGCCCCATGTAATGAATTAAGTATGTTTATACTAATCAGCAATAATGTGGAAAACCAGAGAGTTACATTCTCTAACATCTGCCAGTCCGCAAACTGATGAAATGACAGACCACATGTATGCACAAAGGAACAATACAGCACCGTTCCATCAGTTATATGCGTCTAGTTTGACATTTTCCCCTGCATCAGGATCGTCTATAGACCTTATGTCCACCACAACGCCAGAACAAACAGACTTCCTTACCTAAATATTTAATTGTAGGCACAAACAAATAGCATTGGAAGCGTGACTGCTTACTTCCATGCCCTGGCCCTTTGACGGTCTTCAGGAAGTGAGTTGAAGTTCAGTGTGCTCAATAATGAAGACTGATGTTCACCTCACCATCACAACTCACAAAGTTACCCATTTTACACATGTACAACATTTTTTGCTTGTCTTTATTGCATGCCAACAGATTAGAGATGCCTCTTAGACTTTGCTTCTGGGCTTGTCAGTGTAAGCCCTGCCCATAAAATGAGGCACAGTTACAGCTGATCTCATGGACTGCCAGCTGGGATACACTAAAACTTGGCCAGGTGTTGCAACTTTGCAACACTGATGCTACAGTGCATTACATTTAACTCTTTCAGTGCCAACCACAACTGAAGTCAATCTACTTAAGTCAAACTAGTCTGAATTATCATTAGGATCTCAAATTTATATTCCTCGTAAAAAGACCTTTCCTTTAAGTACCAGTAGGCCTATACTTCCAGAGAGAATACCCACGGTCAACAGCATTTCTCGGAGTGCATTGGGCACATTGTGCCCAATGCACTCCGAGAAATGCTGTTGACTCAGTCCAAAATATGGCACTGAAAGAGTTAACAGGTTTAATGCTTCAGTGTCAGTCCTAATGCCTCATTGTGAAAGAGCTACACCTGTACTCCACAATGTGTACTTGTATAATTACCTGTTTGCCCCTTAAATTGACTGAGTAAACAACTTTCCTTGGCGTGGGTTGGGCACTAAGTGCCCAACCCACGTTTTTGACCTGGGCATATGATCTTGATAGATCTTATGTACAAATCTCAGTCAAACCGTTTTTCATTTCTGTTGAAATTAGTTGATGACACCATAGCACAGGACATTTGACCAGCCGGTTTTGTCTGGTTTAAAGAGGAAAGGGTTAAAGTGCCCAACCAACCAGTAGGAAAGCTGTTGATCTGGGGCAGGTTGTATCCTTATAGGCCTCACCTGCAATTCTCATTCAAATGTTTCTGATCTGCAAGAAAATTCTGTTCATATAATATACTGATGCAGACATTTGACATCTAGGAACTTCTGGGCAGTTTGAGCATGGAAAGGGTTACCATTAACTCTTAAGTGCCAAATTTTGGATTGAGTGAACAGCTTTTCTCAGCGCACATTGGGCACAATGCGCCCAATGCACGCCAAGAAAAGCTGTTGACCTGGTATATTTTCTCTGGAACAAGAGGCGTGCTGGTAGTTGAATGAAAGGTCTTTTTACGAGGAATATGAATCTGAGATCGTAATGATAATTCAGACTAGCTTCACTTTAGTAGATTGTCTTTAGACGTGATTGTTACTGAAAGAGTTACAATTCTATTTTAAGCAGGTAAGCATCTTGATCTGTGTAATTTTTTTTCTTATAGCCTGACAAGCTAGTTGGAGCATGATTTGTCAGCCAATGCAAAAATCAGCATGCATATTGGTACTTGAAATCTAACTTTCTCTATGCAGAAACTTAATATGGACAAGCTCTCCTTTCATTTTCAGCTCAACCTGTCAGAAAATCTGTGGTCAGTGCAGATCTAATGTGAAAATATTTTGATCATAATTTGAACATCATCATTGTGTGATATCATGTCTGTGCATAAAGTACACAAAAGTGGTTTTATTTCTGAGGTAACAGTCTAAATAGAAACATCATGCACATACTTACATTCCCCTCCTAAAAATGACGATTTTGCCTGAAGATGGACTTAAAGCTTTTTAATTTGTCATCAGGTAGGACAATTTTTTTGTAAAGAAAAGATGTTTTGTCATTTTCTGATTGAAATATATGGGCAATTTCATGTTACGTGCACAGTGATGCCACAAAAGAATCTCATTACACGCATCTTACTCTTGCGTAACAGAGTGACTATTATATTGTTCTAAGATATGTACATAGCATCCTCTATAGCATTGACAATGCGATTCATTATTTCCAATTTGACAGATCTGAATCGATTTTGTCCTCATGAAATAGTTCCAACATTTTCAAGGCAAGGCATTTCTTTCCATCAAGAGAACAAATTTACCAAAATTCCCAATACTTGACAACCATCCATCCAGATGTGCAGGAACCACGATTCCATTTATCAATGCCAACACAAGTTTACTGATGGGAGAACTGCATTGGGGTCTCGGGTCACACAGGAAAGAAATTGGCTATCTCAGACAGAAAAACACTGATAAAATGTGCAAGATTACTAGAAAGAAAGGCCACATTGTAAAAAAACAGTAATGAATAACAATTTCTGTGATTCAGGATCCTGCACAAGGATATTCTGGCCAAGCACACATTGCTGGATAAAATATATTTAACCTGGAATTTGGTGACAAGCCTAATACAAGAAAAATCTTTCTTCAATAGCCTTCCACACAATGTATGGTGAGGCATTGCACCAAAATATATGGGGGGATGGGGATGATGTGCCTTTAACCCTTTCCCCATTAAACCGGCTGGTGGTCAAATGTAGTCTGCTCCAGTGTTTTCAACAGCAATGAAAAACAATTTGACTGAGAATTGAAGATGAGACTTGTCAAGACAACATGACCCAGGTCAACAGCTTTCCTCGGCATGGGTTGGGCACTTAGTGCCCAACCCATGCTGAGAAAAGCTGTTGACTCAGTCTTAATTTAAGGGAGGAAGGGTTAATCTAACTGCTTCGAGTTTGCAAACCATGAAACCTGTGAAACCTCATTATAATGACACTCTCATATCCAACTTGACGGAATAACTTCTGTGGGACTTAAAGTCACTTTCCTTTCCTATTTCTGATTCATCTAACATATTACGATATCGGACACATTTTCTATGGTGTCCTAACAACATTTTGCAGTACCATGATCTGAGCTTGTATGACTGTCTCAGAAAATCACAGTTTTAACTCATTCCATACCAATCCTGATTTTTCCCTATGTTTTACATAGATTTAGGACAACAATTGCATATTGAAATTCTTCACGAAAAGAGCTTTTGTTCAAGTACCAACATGCCTATAGTCTTAAAAGTCAGTGGTTCTGGCACTGCCTGGCAAGTCATGCTGCAGCTGCCCTTGCGGCAGCTACAGCATGACTTGCCAGGCAATGCCAGAACCACTGACCAAGGCCTGTGACCATAGCATGGAATGGGTTAAGATAATATGCAAGATTGACTTTTACCTTGGTGACGCTTGAGTCTGTATGAGTCAACAAGCAAGTAGGCCTCCCCCTATGTGGGCAGATCTCTGTATTGACCATGACAATGTTATCCTGTTACAAGTTCAGCAATCTGGATGATGTTGACTGTTTATAAAGGCATAGTCATGGTCTCCAAATGGACACTAAGCTTGATAAAAGAAGGAGTTGGCATAGGTTTGAGATAAGTACTGTTAATTCATTTAATTTCATTATTTTTATTTTTGCTTATTTTGCTGATGCTTTCAAACTGACAAAAGAACCCAGTGAAAAAGATTTTTTACATAGCATGGATAGGAATTACATGTATAACAAAAGTACTGAATTTGAAGTTTCAGTGCAAGGTCCAAAATGTAGAAACCACCAAAAATTAGAAACCCATGACGATAAATGTATTCACAGTGTTCTTTATTCTCACAAATGTCAGTTACACCCCTGGTTTTCCATATGCCTTTTATTACTGTTGCCCAGCGACAGGGTCAGAAATTTTGGCCGGGAAATTAATATGCAGGTCCCTCATTGGGCTGCTGCAACATTTCACAGATGAAGAACTTGACCTGCTGGGTGATGACTCTCTCCTCAAGAATTCAGATCAGAAAGCAGGGAGAGACAACATACCTTACAAGACATGAGCCAACAACCTAGTGAGCCATTCAGCAGCCATCCTGGTTTTGTCATTCATTTTTCTTAGATCTACAGTTCCTCCCCTAAACAAGACCCTTCTCACCAAAGGCCATGGTGTTGTCAGGAGCCATCTTTGCAAGCTGAATGAGTGCCAATTCCATCACTTGTCCCCATCTACATAACTAACCATAAAATCTAACCATTTTTCTGTGGCGGTCTGGGTTTCCTCCAGAAAAAAAAATTTAGGGTACAGAAATGTACAAAGGCCTGTCACATACAGTAGTCCCTTCTTTGAGAGACTACTCCTTTGGAAGACCACCTCCTTTGAGAGACCACATTTGCCAGGCCTCTCTGTAGTACTTTTCACATTATTTATACCTCCTTTGAGAGACCACCTGCTTTAAGTGACCGCTTTTTGGGTGGCACTAGGGGCAGTCTCTCAAAGGAGGGACTACTGTACTGAAGCTATATCACTGGGCGGGGGGGGGGGGGGTCTGAGGCCCTCCCCCAAGAAAATCTTTTAAATTTAGATGTTCTAGAATTGATTTTATGGCACTTCTGGTGACTAAAGGAACAAGAAGGCTTTGAAAGTCTGAATTTTCAGCCCCAGAATGCTCCAGCTTGCATCATTTACAAAACATCCTTCCCTCTCAAACTTCTGCATGTCCTGTTTGACTTGCCCTTATCTCATATCCTCCTGAAATAACATGATTCATATTGTGTGGGGAAAATAGGATGTTTTCAAGGTGGGGGTGAGGGCAATGGTATGAGGAGGGAAAAAAAGCAAGGGGGGGGGGGGGTCTGGGGCCCTCCCCCAGAAAATCATTTAAATTTAGATGCTCTCTATTCTACAGCATTTCTGGAGGCTAAGGGGTGAAGAAGGCTTTGAAAGTCTTAATTTTTAGCCCCAGAATGCTCCAGCTTGCATTATTTTTGCACGATACTTTCAAACATTTTAGGGCATAGAGTCTTACCTCAGAAATTTTTAAGGTACTGAATTTTATCCTCTGGCAGAAACCCTGGTAGTATGGGTGGTCTTACTAGAAGGAGATCCCTGTGCTGCTAAGAATGTACATCCTGCTGAATGCCACATGCACTGCCCTGACTAGCTGACACAACTTTCTCTTTTGCACTGATTTTTTTTCTCTTGTTTTCAGTCTTTTTCCCCTAGAGCTCTCATTTTGTTAACTCACAGGAGCATAAGCCTATTCGGCTTGTAGTCTGCCCTAAGATAAATCTTTCCCATTTTTGGATCTTACAAAGCCACCAAGTTGCTGAGCATTCTGGCTTTGCTAATTCTAAAGCAGTTTGGTGTTGATGAATTCCCCATTTCTTGGCAGGATTTTAGTCACCAACAGAAAATATGATACATATATAACAGAAATACAAGAAATATCTACTTCAGGGGGGTCAAATTTTATCTTCATCAAAAGATTCTGGCGCTATTCCATCAGCATACAGCACATAATTGGAAGGATGTAGAGTCACCTAAGAAACTGTGAAGCCCCCCCCCCCCCCCAAAAAAAATGATGGGGTCATCGTCTAACAAAATATTTCACAGCTACAAATTGATGAATAAAACAACTAAAAGTGACAATCTCTGACCTAAAAAGTAATAGGACTTCTGAATAAACAGCAAATGAAGCCAGCAAGAGCTTGGGTGTTTCTTTATGGAACATGGTTGGACATAACCACACGTGCATATAGTGTAGCAACATATAACTGTTACACTTCAGTATAAACACAGGAGCATTTTGGAATCCCTGCCAGTGCCTCATGAGAAGAACTTTTGGTTGAAATGTGTCACACTCAGCCTTTTCTTGGCTACTCACTCTCATATTAACTGTTTGTCATCTATGCACAAAAATATTGGCAAGGTTTTCTCACTTGAACATCATGCACACAGTCTTGAAAATTTATACAAAAGCATCCTTCGGTCTCAAACTTCTGCATGTCCTGTTTGAATTGTTTGACTAGCCTGTATCTCATAGCGTCCTGAAATAACATGATACATATCATGTGTCGGAAAAATAGGATATTTTCAAGGTGGGAGTATGAGGAGGAAAAAAAGCACAGGTGGCACATCATGTAATTCAGTGGAACTAGTCCAGGCCCTTAGTCACTCATATTGTAGAGTATGTTCTACATGGGTGGCCATGAGTATCACAACAAACAGAAAATAATTAAAAGCGTAGCATATCTTATTTGGCCAAAATTGAAAATTATCAAGATATGTTACTCAACAGTGGTCCCCAGGCTGGAGCTTGAAGATTACACACTAATTAATGACTGCTGATGTTGCTGTAAAATAATATGGCAATACTTCTAAGTCACAGCAAGAAGTACCTTCTACTTGCAATTTTCCATGCCTATCCCCTGCACAGTGAAAACTGCTCTGCATCTGGCATAATAGAAAACACGGTCCTGGACCCTGGAACTGGACTTTTTCATGGTCCAGTCACTCTGTGGAATCGTGTGGTTTAATTTTACAAGTGTCTTTGCTGACAGCTGAGCAAGGTGTGGTGAGAAAGGCACCAACCCCCAATTGGTTACAAACTATCAATAAGTGATCATACCAGTAACCAAATATCAATTATTGGCCATATCAAGGAGTTCCCTCCTTTGTGAGAAGAAGAGTTCTGATAGTCCAGGCATTGAAAATCAGGCTAACAACCCTGGTATCCTAATCATGTTACTAAGGCCACACACAGATTACAGGTTTCAGGCTATGCCCATACTTTCTTCATGGATCAACCCCAAATTAAACGACACTGGGTCACAAACAGAGAGTTAGCCATGGGGACAACCAGGAAAGAGGCCTGAGCCACATTTTCTGGTATGTCACTGTCATGTCGAGAAACCTGTTCTCCCGTCCTTACTCTTTCTCTTCTTTGCAAGTTTCCAGCTTCTATGCTGGCACATGCTGTGAACATACAAAGCAAGAGTGATATATTTATAAAGCCTTCTTCCTAGGGTTTTCTGTGATCACCAGCAACCCTATTTGCACTTCAACATATGGCACAAATCACTGCCATCATATTAAAGGTCATAGTAGGTCTCCCCACCAGGTCACCAGGTTGATTGCTTGATTTTAATAAATGGTCTCTGTTGACAGTTGTGAAGTGGCCAAGCCACTTAGCACCAGCATCCTGCAGATCAGTGTGGACCTGTTGACATATACACAATATATCTTGTGACCGGGGGAAAGTCAAAATTTCTATAACAAAGCTCAAACATGATGAAAAAGGTAGAATTTGCCTCAAAACAGTCCCAAACACATCAAAACTGTCTCATCAAGTCCAAGTTTTGGTAGCAATGACTTTGGCAACACCTGCAGGCCATCTCTTTTGGGGATTTGACAATTTTTTTTTGTTTTTGTTTTTTTGTTTGTTTGTTTGTTTGTTTTTTTTTTGGGGGGGGGGGTATTTCACTTATTGATAACAGTTCCTACTGAACTGACCGAAAAGTATTTCTGGGCTGTAGTTACAGCTCTGAATCTACAAGAAAGCCAGACCTGAGGGTAGCTAGGACACACAAACCTGTAAATATGTAACTGATGAGAAATTAGGAGTCAGCAGTTTCAGAACAGGGGGTGTTGACCTTGAGGTCCATGTCAAGGTTGGTAGGCTAATACACATGGGAACAAAATGCCCCACATTACTTGTATGCTCTCACATCCTTCCAGGGTCATAATCACTGTAAATGGGGTACATCTATCTACATGGATAACAGTAGGTATATACTGTAAATTCTTTTAATTTTGCTGTGTTCTTATTTTGGCTTATTTCACTGATGGAACCAAACCATCAAGATAAAAATTCAGTGAAATAGTATTTTAACATTGTTTGACTGGGAATTATGACCAAAACAGTAAAATTAAAACTACAGTGAAATCTCAAAAATACAAAAACCATGAAAAATTATACATGCGAAAATGAAGCAATTTACAGTATGCCTGGACCACTGTGCTTGTAAAATTAAACACTGGATGTTTTCCCTTTTCAGTGTGTTTTACCTGGTTGCTATTGTGCACTTTCTAGTCCATATGTGAAAAGATACTGTCACTGGTAGAGCCCAATCTGCCCTCCTGTTCTCTGTACTGGCCAACATAACCCCATTCCCACAATGCTTAACTGGTGTTTCCATTATAAGTATTGCCTGGCAAATTAAGCTCCTGACCACTCTATAGCACTGTGGGAAAGTTAACACCCCTTTGAAGTCAGTGAACATTAGGATCTGGCAAAGAAAAGAATGTGGAAGGGGTGGCCACCGGGGAGGACCTGACTATGGCTCTTCTTTCATTGTTCCTCTGAGGTTGGGGGGGGGGGGGGAGGAGGAGTAGGGTAGGGAAACCATGCTAGTACTCCTCTTTCAACTTGTATTCTGTTGCTCAAACTAAATAATGGTGCGGTCTGTACTGTGGCCATATAAAACATATGAAACAGTTGGTAGAACCTTAATGCCCCCTCTGCCATGGTAAAAATATGATCCTTGGTGACCTTACAAATAGGTCAAGGTTACTGAACTAGAACTCAGCAAAGCTTCCAATCAGATTCCTGAGCAAGCACTACGGATTTCTACCTTAAAAAATGTTTTCATGTATCCCTGCTTTCCTCCATAAAGGACTAAAAGGGATTGACAAAACCTGTTCCATAAATATGCATTTACTATTTTTATTATTATTATTATTATTATTATTATTATTATTATTATTATTATTATTATTATTATTATTAAAGTTAAAATTCTTATGAAAAAAGGAAGAGAAAAAGAAAGACCCCCCCATAGATTGAGTTTACATCACAGAAAATTTTTAAGTTTTCAATTCAGACATAAGGTCACTGTCCAAGATGTTTGCCAGAACTCAATATTATTTTGTGTAATGGGGCCTTTTCCAATTTTTGGAGGTTTTACACTTTAGTATGAGCTAATTTGCAGGGCCAGAATTTCGACAAGAATCCGAAAATCCATTCTCGTAAAGATTCTCCTAAATTTGTCTTTCTTTAAAAAGAAAACTAATTGACAAAAATCTAAATAGATTCTTGCAAAATTTTGCATAATTCTGGCCCTGATTTGTTTTAATTCAGTTTAAGTACCCCTCCCCCCCAAAAAACACACATGCACACATTATGTACAAGCATATATTTTAACTCAAATGGAAAATAAATGGACCCAGATTGTAGAAAAAAACAATATTGCAAGGTGATCTGTGTAATGGGAGAATAAACTTGGACAAACAGACATATGCATCATGAAGCATTTTATCTTCCCCAAATTAGTGTACTTGTTCATATATATATATACATTTTTTTTGGGGGGGGGGGGTTGCCCCGCCAACCATTTTTAAAGCAGTGGCAAGTTGATGAATGGCTGGCGCGAGCCTAGGATGTTTCTACGATACAAGTTTCATGACTGAGAGTAGATCAATTTGTTCAAAATTATTGTGTCTGCAAAGAAAAAAATATGATGATCCCAGGTGACCTTGAAAATAGGTCAACATTGCTGAATGTCAAAGTCACCCAAACACCAAGGAGATTCTACAGTGCAAGTTTCATGATAGTAGCTAAATTCATTCAAAAGTTATTGCATCTGCAAGCACAAGGTACTGACGGATGCACCACACACGACAAGGACAAGGCAATACCCAGTCTGCTGATAAGGCTGAGGGGTACAAACTATTGGATAACTATGTTTGCTTGTTGGTGTGGGGTATTTTGTCAGATGTGATCAAGTGTGTGAATGAGCCAGTATCTCTATATCATGTACACAGTTGCCTGTAACAATGATGCATGCTTACACAACGCTTAAAACAACCAGACACCTAGATGCCAAAAGGTGCTTTATTATGCAGTTTTCTGATCCTTGTTACTGGATCATCCCAAGTGTCCAACAACACCAAGGGGGTTCTGGTAGAAGCATTTTAACTTCATTTCCAGAATATGTTCTGATAACCCAATATACAATGCCCACAGAAATATGATTTACATTTTCACTCCCCAATACAGTGTACACATCATGACTACATACTATTTGAAAAGAATTATCTTGATCTCTTTAGGAATGTTTATCCCAGACTCATCAAATATTGCTTATTTATCTATTGACAATGCCCATTTGTTGAATTTGTGTAATCATGATATCCTGCATACATCATGCATCCAAGTACGTGACTTCCTGTGAATGTAAGGACTACAGGCTCAGTTCACATGATACTATACAAGTTATCATTCCAACTCCAGCACACGCCCTAATAGAGACAGGCGTCCAACCTTTCATGTTGTAGACTCAACATACAACATTAATTTCCATCCTTATTTTTATTTTGTTTGAAAATATCTGTTGAAAGGACACACAACACAGATGGTAATTTTAGTTTTTCAAGCATTATATGGACATGAAGACTTGTTACCTTAAATTGAAGAAGAATGTAAGTCACACAGTATCACAAGCCCAGGTGTGATCCAGAATTTTTTGGTGACAACATCAGAAGCTATTGTCACACAACACACAATTTCCCCTATGATGCATGAACTCATTCCACCCTGATAGAAGACCGAGTCAACAGCTTTCCTTGACGCACTCTGGGCGCATTGCGTCTAGAATGCGCCAAGGAAAGCTGTTGACCATGACCATGGGCATATAATTTGCAATGATCTTCCATGCAAGTTTCATTCAGAATTTTGAAAAATAATCCCTAAATTAGTAAAATACAAATAGCAGACAGCATTTAGATATTAGCAGGAAAAGGCATCATTAGGGTGGAATGAGTTTAAGTAACTGAGCAAGATGGATGATATATCATACAAGGTCAGTCATACCCCACAGGAAATGAAAGAAAATGTTAAATCGAAGAAAATATTCTCCCATGCTCACAGCTATGTCTTAGCAACTCAATGGAATTTTGAACTGAGTCAACAGGTTTTCTCGCCGTGCATTGGGCGTGGTGCGCCCAATATTGTGCCCTATGCGTGCAGAGAAAGCTGTTGACCTGGGATATTCTCTCTAGAACTATAGGCATGCTGGTACTTGAATGAAAGGTCTTTTTACAAGGAATGCAAATCTGGGATCCTAATCTTAATGATAATTCAGACTAGTTTGATTAAGTAGATTGACTTTAGTTGTGATTGGCACTGAAAGAGTTAAGACTGCCTTCCACACATGGCCACTTTTTGTTGGCAGTAGGGGTGGCCCCAAATAACAGATACTGTATTGATAATCTATGGCCTTTGACATGCTAACTGTTTGTAAACCCTTTTTTCATTTCTCCCAACCATGAACTTGCTTATTCATTGTGTGAAGTGACACTCACAATGATCATGTCAAGGACTTCCAACTTCATTCACACTATACATTACATACCTAAGGTCAATTACAATTATTATGGATGTAAATGCTTTCCTCAAATATATCGTATTTATTTCATATGTTTAAGAAAATTATTTAGTGTGGATACATATACTACAGCAGTCCCTCTTTCTAAAGACCAGTCCATTGAGAGAAAATCTGCCTTTCCAGATCATATTAAGTAATTCTGTAAGTCTGTCTTGTCCATGTTATTTTACCTCCAATGACAGACCACCTGCTTTATGTGACCACTTTACGTTCTGCCCTATGGGTGGACTCTTAAAACAGGGATAAATGTATCTTAATCACTTCACTTCAATGCAAGACCAACTGTCTCGAAAGACCTTTTCAGGATACTTTGCTCGTAAGTATTTTTCAATTTTTCATCTTATTTAAAACCATATTTTGTGAGACCACAATGTGGTCATCCCAATGGTCTCTCTCTCTCTCTCTCTCTCTCTCTCTCTCTCTCTCTCTCTCTCTCTCTCTCTCTCTCTCTCTCTCTCTCTCTCTCTCTCTCTCTCTCTCTCTCTCTCTCTCTCTCTCTCTCTCTCTCTCTCTCTCTCTCTCTCTCTCTCTCTCTCTCTCTCTCTCACACTCACACACACACACACACAAACAAAACAAGAAGGTTGTGTGAACAGCCCATACTCAGCTGACCTAAGCTTGTCAATAAAATCAAAGTTGCAACTGAACAGATCTATGTTGAGGTTTAGCTGAGTGCATATGACATTTAGAAGTGTTTCTCAGATTTGTCTAAAGAAAAATTGCAAAATATAAATTTTACTGGAGTATGAGAAATTGAAGAATACTAAAAGAGAACTTTAAAAACAACATTGCTTACTTGGTGGAGAAAATACATGATATTAAGCATTAGAATGCCCATTAACTCACATAGTAATCAATAGGAAAGGTGCATTTTACTTAGTAATCAGTAGTAAAGATGCATTTGCCGGAAAGTACCCAAATTGAAAAAAAATCGTGACAGTTCAGAAATCCATAGCAGTGCCACATAGTGAGCAACTTTGTTTTATCCTTACACAAGGAACATATCCACCAAGTTTTAGCTTAATTTGAGACACAGTTCTGGAGCAGAAGTTAAAAACAGAAAAAAAAAAACACACACAAAAAAAAAATCATTAAAAAAAAATAGAAAAAACTTTAAGTGTCATCTGTTGAACAAATTAAGAACTAGGTGTCCCTAGAAGTGTTCCTGTGTGGCATCAAAGCAATTGGGTGAGCGGTTTAGGAAAAGAAGATTTTTTTAAGATTTGCCCCCCAAAAAGGACCACATAAATTCATAAAAATTCCAAAAAATCAATGGAGCATGACCATATGTACAAACTTGGTAGAAACCCATCCAAGGTTGTCCCTACCAAGTTTGAAAAGGATCTGTTTACTGGTTTGGGACAAGAAGTTGAAAATGTGAATTGTCAGTGGATGACTGAGCGTCCTAAATGCTCAGCTGACTGACAAGTCAGCCGAGCTAGAAAACAATGGTGCACAATTCAATTCCAGCACTTTCTCAAAATCACTGCTTATCAGGTTCGTGATCCTGACATTAATTAGCTTATTTCAGCGCAGCAGAACCATGGCATAAATATTATGACAGTCCAAGGATATACACCTATTGAACAACAGGAAAAGTCTAAGCCATTTTCACGAAAATTACACTCAGTGTAAACTGTGCAAGCCAGTAAAACAAAGCTCTGCGTGATCAAAGGAAGTTGAATCCTCACTGGCTGAACACCATAGCAAATAGATCACACCAAGTGGACTCTGGAATTAAACAAATCTCCATGTTACCTCCATGGCAACCAGCAACATTTTCTGCAACACCAGAAAGCTCTTCAAACAAAATAGGCAGCAAAAAGATATCAGACATCTTATCTTACCAAAACTAGGCCCTGCACCACAAGGTCCTTGTCAGATGGAAAAACAACAACTACTCCTGTTGCTGCTGGCTCTGATGCCAACTGGTGAGGCAGAGTCTTTGAATATGCTTGGCAGAGGTGAAATATAGGAGTATCCAAGATGATGTACAGTATACAGCCTTCAGGACCCTAGCACGCCAGGAAGAATAACCTGCACACCAATAAACAAACTGGCTTGGGGACATGGAGAGAGACGCTTGCCCAGTAATGGTGAAATATGAGCTGCTCTGGGTCTGATAAACTTTGACAGCTGCTTGGTATTACAGCCTGGTCTTGTGATGGCCTTCAATTCCAGGACAAATACAATACAATTCCGCTCCCCTTTCACTTTATAAAAGCCTTTTGTTGCTATCAACAACATATTACATGTACATTATTTTCCAACTTATCAGAGAATACTAATACTGATACGTCAGTTCTAATGCATTTATGCCATTTTTTCAATCTAGGTATCAACTGTGCCAGCAAGCAAATTATGCCCTCTTGTACTGACCATGCATTTCAACTGCCTTGTGGGCACACCCTCAAAAACAAGTTTGGTGTAAGTTTCATTGACTGTTCAAAGATTGATGTGTACAAATCTGCTGTGAATCACTGATTCAGAGAGGCGATGCGCAGAATGATTTCACATATCATAAATATACGGATGGTCATTACATCTTTAACACAACATACACTGGTGTGCTAAGGAGCTGGAATCCTTTTATATACACTTAAAAGATAAATCACTCTTTGTACATATGATATCAGGAGTTACTTTGCCTTTGACACATCGTGTATTTATTTCTTTGACATACATGATGCCAAAAATTTTCTTACTTTTTAGATGCTGTTTTATCTGCAAGTTGTAGACCAGGCCAACCTGTATCTCTTTTCCACTTGTCTCATTTTTCTTTCTAGGTGCATGACTCATCCTTTTTTTTCTAATTCTTTCTTTGTGAGTGTGGCCTCCTGGTTTCCCATTACTCTCTTAGAGCAATGCTGCACCCCAGTTCAACTTCAGGATCTAATAAATTTTCATTCAAATTTCAACTAATGTTTTAGAAAACTGAATTTCAGTACAGAATTTTTTAAATATTCTCCCGAGAAATTAATTCAGACAACAGTGACTTATCACCTTGACAGCTAACTTAGTCTTCCATTGCCATTTATGTATGCCTTATGCATGTGTGACTAAGAAATCAACGATGACTCTATTGTCAATAAAACTATTATTATTATTATATCATCATCATTACAGTAGTCCCCCTCTTATAACCCCCCCCCCCCCTAGAGAGTCATCCCCTCCACAAAGGGCCAGTTCTCTATGCGCAAGTACAGTATCTTCATTGCATTTACCCCTCAAGAGAGGCCACCCTTCTTATAAGGCCACTTTTCTGGTGCATTTGGGGTGGCCTTATAAGAAGGGGGACCACTGTAAACCCAAACCTGGGGTCAATATATACTTGGAATACAGCTTCCACAATACTCCTTGGAGTGACTGAAACACATGTACACACACGAGTTAGTACTTACTGCAGATGCTGGTCAAAATGTCCAGTGATGACAAAACACTTAATTCACTCAGAATGGTTTTGATATCTCAAAGTCTCATCAGGAACTGAGGAAAAATGCAGGCAGCTCCTTTATACACAGTACCGTATTCATCTTAATAAGCGCACAGTGCGCTATGAAAAAAATTCATCCACAAAAGCTGAAAAAAATGTAGATTCTCAGTGTAATAATAAATTCTACCATTTGCTTGAAAACTATGGGATATTTTGGGGGTCCTTTCTTTGAAAAAAATGGGGGGGTGCACTTATTAGGGAGTGTGCGCTTTTTGAGATGAATACGGTATATCCCTGAGCTCAGTAGTCATTGATGTCTAACACAATACACAGCATCTGTACCTCTGATGTTGATCTACTTGACACTTGATTTGATCCATCACAGCTTTATTCATAAACGAGCAAACTCAGCAAACCAAAACTCCCTACATGCATAGGCCTATGCCTAATTGTTTGCTCTGAACAGAATCCTTCCACAAGCAGTCCTTTTCTTGTGATTGCTTGCACTTCTGGGACCTATGTCTTTAACTGCAAACTTGCAGTAAATGCAGTGAAGTTCCTTTTTGACCAACCCCATTTGAATTGAAACTCACTGGGCATGGCTTAATGATTTTGGGGACAAATTGGCTGCATGATTTACACATTTGTGTTATATATTAGAAGGCTGGACATGTGTGTGAATAATGGAAAAACCTGTGGATCAATTGCCTTATGGTATCCAGGGTCAAATCTGCTGTTCATCTGTACCAGAAGTTACACCAGGTGTGTTGACAGAATGAACTAAACCATTTACTGATCTATTGATTCCCCATGTGTTTGTGAGAACATAAAGGATGCCAAATCCATGCTTTACCAATCACCATGTCACTATCATAGAGACCAGTGAGTGGTGCTGTCCCCCACAAACTTGTGTGGCCACATTACCAGGTTGCATTCATCATAATTCAAAAAATTATCTAGAATTCAGTATTTTTTCCAAATATGGGATCATAGGTGTTTGAGTTTCCACATTTTTCCTTGTATGTTTCTCAAATGTGGATAGTCCTTGATATTTTTATCTGCAGCAGTTTTAAGATATATAATTGTTAACTATAATCCTGTGAATACCTAAAAGCAGGGGGGGGGGGGGGGGATCTCATTACACTGGTACAGGAATTAATTTTGTCCCTGTGCAGTACACAGAAAAAAGGTCAAAAATAATTTCCAGTACAAAGTTCAGAATATAAGAGGGCTTCCACCATGCTGGTACACAATATAAAATGCTCCAATATGGCAGTGCCAAAATACCCTTTACCCTCCCCCCCCCCCCACCTGTTTGGAGTAATTTCTGATGGTCTAACAGTCATCCGAACTAGTGTTTCACTTTCTCTTTTAAAGGTAAGTACCACCAAAACCCCATCACACAATGACAGATTAGTTTTCATGCTGTACGTACATCTTGATGTAGGTCAGCTGTTTTTTTCACTGTGGCAGATCTACACATTTGTGTCCACCAGCTTGTCACAGCCACACCACTGTGATGGGCTAATGATATGGTGGTGACACCAAGATTGACAGGTACCAGCATTCAGGGTGTCATAAATACTGTAACCCATTTTACACTCACAGCTCTGTCTTCAGAACAGACAGTTTACATGACTCTAATGTTGAAACAGTTCCCAGTGATGACTCATGCTGTATCCATTAAAATAAGTCACTGTGCTCTTGAACTGATGAAAAAAAAAAGTCACCATTTGTACAGCCATTTTGATTTTGTGAAAAAAATTTTGCATTTCTTGTGACACAGTCGACACATTTAACACATACAGGACTGAGATAACTTTGTCCCATCCTTGGTCTAGGATATTATTTCCAGTTAATGCCCCTGCATAGTCACACTCAGATCAATGTAAAGCAGTCTTTTTGCTAAAAGATTCCAGCAAAAATGTAGCCATGTTAAACTTTCAAATTATGCTATGTCTGCAAAATATTGCAATTTAAATTATTTCTAAGTGCTCATGAAACTACAGTAATTAAGAACCAAAGTTAGGACAGGGGTTTAACTGTTGTACATAAAACACCCACCCCCTCCTCCTCAAAAAAAAAAAAAAAGCAAATCCTGACCCTAATGAGGTTCATATAAAGAGACCTATGACAACCTGTCTATGTACTCACTGTCTACACTGCTAATGTGGGATAATTGAGAGGAGATATTCAGCATTTCATGAGTACATGGAAAAAATTAACATACATCTACAATTTCATGAAACATCAAATCACCATGACGATGTCTTTCTTGATTTTTTTTTTTTTGAGCCACCAAGGGTCTTATATTTGTGATTTTTTTCATTGCTCAGCAATGCTTTAAATTTTCAAATAAAAATGATATAACAGCGTGCTTCAATTTTGATTTGTTCAGCTGGCTATGCGTTCCATTTACCAATCAATACCATTTTGGCATCAGTATAAAAGAACTAAGATATGACCAATATATGTTGCCAGCAATAATACAACTGGAATATATAGACAGTGTTTCCATTAACCCAATTGGGGGTATATTACCTTTTCAAAACCTAAAATACATTCACAGAAAATGATAAAGGGTCACAAGTCTTCTTTATAAACATGTAAAATTGCTAAAAAATCTAGTCTTCTGCAATGAATTTCCCTTCTTGTGACCCCCTGAAAAAATAACTAATGTAAACACTGACAGAGGTCCCCCTCTAATAAGGCTATCCCAATGCAACCAAAAAGTGACCTCTCTTGAGAGGAACAATACAATGGAAATACCACTTTGGAGGCATGAAAAAGTGACCTGGAAGGAAGGAGAGAGAGAGAGAGAGAGAGAGAGAGAAGAGAGAGAGAGAGAGAGAGAGAGAGAGAGAGAGAGAGAGAGAGAGAGAGAGAGAGAGAGAGAGAGAGAGAGAGAGAGAGAGAGAGAGAGAGAGAGAGAGAGAGAGAGAGAGAGAGAGAGAGAGAGAGAGAGAGAAAGAGAGGGGGGGGGGCCTTATTAGAAGGGGACCACTGTATCACATTCCATAACTACGTGTTGGTGCAGAACAAACCTTCTTTTACCAATGGCAGTAACAGACCATCAAAAATCTATATCCAAAATCGGTAATATAAGCATAACAGAAAAGTTTCTGCTTTGGCCCTTTAATGATTTATTTTAAAATATTTCTTCAGCTAACTTCATGAAACATTAGCATTTGGCTAACTGGCTTATGGTCAGACAGGTCCCTGATTGCATTATGATAAACACCCAGAACCACTATAAGTACTTTTCCCATATTTTTTGGTTTGTGCATTGAAAGCATCTCCTAGTTCTGTGTGGCTCTGGTTCAACCATTTTCAGAATAAATGATCTCTAGCAAAATGTTCTAAATTACTTAACCGTTTGAAAATACAAAGTGTAAAAGCCTTGCACAAAAGCAGTCCTCCAGTTTCACCTTCCACAGATGCAGTGTCACAGGAAAGTGTATCTGAGGAGTCACATCCTGCATCCCTGGGGCACCATAGGTTCTCCTTGACTGGCTGCATGTGGCTTAGTGAATCCCAGCCCGCCCCCCTCACACATGCTCTGTCACTCACATCCTCAGCCAGACAGCGTTCACACAGCTGACTCAGACCTACTCACCCAGGCTTTGCAGCAAGTGTCCCTGTTATAACCACCACGTTCACGGCCAGTTTCAATTGCAAACAACTCACTATTTCTTCTGAGCGCCATAAAATTGCGAGGTCAATTTCAAAAAGATGTTTGTTCACCAAAACCTGCCAGACAGGTTTACTCTACAATTTTCTTAGGATCTGTTATGTTTTTTATTCGACAACCAGATACTTATGCTTGCCACCTGACAGAAATACTGTGTGGGCCACATATGTACAGCTTCACACTGCTTTTCAGTCCTGTTGTGGTTTGTTCACTCCATTCAAGGGTCAGCTGCACAAACCACAAAAAACAAAACGTAATATTTCATTTCCCATATGAAAGAAAGACCTCAGTATTGACCTCCCACACATGTTCGCACAACTTTTGACATAACGCGCAAGTCAAATGGAATATTTCAGTGCATGCAGTGGCATGCTCATAAACAAGTGTCCATAAAATGAATCACTTCACTTTTATTACATCTTCAAATTAATTGACTGAATTATTATATCATAAAGAAAATAATGAAGAAGGCATAAATCATGGGAGTTTCTGCAAAAATTCTTATCATAATCCAGTGCATGGAAATTTGTCTACAATAAATATGTCATGAATTTGAGGTCTTCATCTTTATATAAGCTCAGCCATGGAGGTTGCTTTCTTTTCATATGATCAGAAAATGATCAATTCATGACATTGCTTAAGGCCACATCAACATGAATTTCTAATAAATTAACACTTGCAACTTTAACATTTTTCTTGAAACATTCAAATGGATAATGTGCACAATTGGAGGTTGTTTAAAGTCCACTACCCCATATAGTCATTGGGGAGACGGCCAAAAATTGTACTTTTCTTTGGGGGGTCCCCCCCCCCCTTCGAGTTTCCTCTTCCACTACCCTGTGTGGGAGTCAAACCCACACATGGAACCCTTTCCTATACCCTTCCTCTCTTAGTGCCTGGGCTAGCGAGGACTGTTGGTATCAACTAACAGTTGGAGCTGACAAGCCTGACTGGACAACCAATTATTGTTCTGAGTGGACAACGTAACAGTTTCGCATTAGAACTTCCCAGGACAACTTTTGTTTTAAAAGACATGTAACTTTGGGAGAAATATGAACCACGGTCTTAATTCATCAATGTGCTCGCCATAGATGATTCACACATTTTTAGAATGATTTATTTTATAACCCAAATTTTATGAAGAAGACAGAAAAAAAATCGAGATGGGTGACAATACTGGTTCAGTTAGGACAACCAACTTTCTGCAGGGGATCACTAATGTTGATACTGCAGTTGCCCTGGGACAACCAGACAAAATCCTTAATATCAATTAAGCCCTGCATAATTATATAACTGGTCAATTCTTTTTAATCTGTAGGCATCTTTGTATAAGAAGACATAAATTATCAGGATGATTATGCCTGGCTGACCTCATTATCACTATCATCATCATAATTACTCAAACCCCAGGGAGTATACCACAGTTTGACCAGACTTGTAAAGAGATAGCAACATCATTGCACAAATCTACATGAGGCTAGTCTTCATGCTGAGTGTACTACCAACACTATCTATGGTACCAGCCTTTAACGGCAAGAAATGGCTTCCTTTTAATTGGGACTGGGCATTTATTGAGTGTCTAAATGTCCAGCTTGTTCAAGTTGAGTTGAGCTATTTCAAGTCCAGTGACCATGGTTGCTAGACAAATTAACAGAGCTACCTTGCCTGAGTTACATTTAGCAAGGCCAGGTTACACTTGTTGCAAGTCAAGTTGCATTTCGCAAAGTCGAGTTACACTCAGGAAAGTCGTTACATTTACCAAAAGCTGAGTTACACTTAGGAAAGTTGTCAGGCTTGTTCATGAAGTTGAGTTACAGCTAGTAAAGTCAAGTTTAACTGACTCAGGTACACAGGGGGTAATGCACTTTCTGAAACATGCTACAAATATTTATCATGAACAGAAGGAATAACATTTGTGTATAGAGAATTATGTATACTTAAAAGCGTTTATAAACGAAGGATGTATATGTATTGTAGCTTAACCCTTTGATTGAATGTTCAGTACTGTTAGAGTCTCATACTTCACTGCTCATTTCCTGATTTCTGCCCTTTTTTTTCACTATCTTAGTCACAATTTTTAAGTAGCCTTCAGAGAATGGATTACCATCGGCGAATACAATTTTTTTCCTCAATTCTGCACTTTTTTTTTTATTTGAGACTTTGCAGTAGAATACTTCACTTACAATTTCCGTATTGTTGTCTATGAAATGAAGCAGCACTTTTCGATGTGTTCTTGGGGCAGGTCCGGGTGACAGACACCACTGTACTGTGTGTCACTCATACAGCCTTCAAATGAATACTTCAAAAGTTTCATAATAAGTTTGAAAATAATAAGAGGAAGCTGGTTTTCCATAGGAATGTGGTCCACTTACATACACATCTCCCAAAAAAATTTGGTGAAGCTCTGTTGATCATTGTTGAGATATTACGGTAAAGTTGTCCCCTTGTGCACCAGACGGCCTCCAAATAAATACTTTAAAGTCTCATGCTAAGAGGAAGTTGGTTTTACACAGGAACCTGGTCCATCGTAAGATGCATCCTTGACAAAAATTTGGTAAAGCTGTGGTCAGTAATTTCTGAGATATCGCGGTAACATCGTCAGGGTTATGGCTACTTCAAATTAATACGTTAAAAGTTTCATAAAGTTTAAAATAATCAAGGGAAGCTGGTTTTAAATAGGGTTCTGGTCCATTGTAAGATACATCTCTGACAAACAATTAGCAAAGCTGCAGTCAATATTTTTTTAGATATTGCGGTAACGTCATCAGGGTCAACCCCATACATTTAAAGTTTCATAAAAGTTTAAAAATAATCTGAGGAAGGTGCATTTCAATAGGAACTTGGTCCATCATAAGGTCCTTCTGTTGAAAAAAAAAATTGGTACAGCTACAGTGAATACTTTTTTAGATATCGCGGTAATGTCGACAAGATGGATGGACAGACAGATGGCATTGAAGGGGATGACAATACCCTCCAGCACTTTATGTGCCAAGGGTAAAAACATCAAATGGCAACAATTATGATCAAATATTGTGCCAAAAGAAAATTCTGGCCTTTGCTGGGGAAATTATATAATATTCTGGGCCATATCAGAAAAATTCCCTTTTTAAGGGAATCATTGGGAAGATGGACTTTTGTTGGGGGCACTACTGAAAAAAAAAAAGGGCCTTGGTAGTGGCACATACCCACTGTGGTCAATAGTAAGAGTTCCCTCCCCTCCAGGCTGCCATGTGAAAATAGGTCCTTTTGAAAAATCCTAGGAACTTCTAGGTTGATGTGCGAAGTGTATTACTGCCAGGCCCTGGACACTTGCATGTATATCTACTGATGCTATTAAGGAGCACTGAGGACCTCCAACTATATATATAAATACATGTACATGTATATACCTACACACATGTACTTCAGTCTACACAAGCCACAGAACAAGGATACACAATCACATATGTTCGTGAGAACTATGCTGTAACTTGCTCTGGCAAAGAGTGGCACCTGTATGTTTATTTTTTCTCCCAGGTACCCCACTTGTTAGGTCTGCTTCCATGGCAACCAGGAAAATTTCTCCACACCCTTGCTACTTCAGAAACCTGGGAAACAACATTCTCGTATGTGCTCACCATATACCAATCTTGCAGATTTTTTTCTGTGTGCAGTCCACATGTAACCTGTGCGTTCTATACATATTATCATGGGTGTGTCCGACATGTTTACTTGATGAAGAGGGCACTTGTGGCCACACAGGTGCTTTGCTGTACAACAATCAACTTTACTTCTAAGCAGCCTTGTGGTAAGAAAAAACTATGTCCCTAAGATTATTTTATAGATCTACATTTATGATGTAGCAGTCAGGGTGCATAAAGATTGGCAAATATCAAATTCAAGGACTTTTCCAGGACTTTTCAAGACCTTATTTTCAAAATTAAAGATTTATTTTGAAATCTGTAACGCGAATGAATAAAGCTCATGTTGCTTGCATGGTAGGGCAATTCAAATCTCAATGAGGGGTACTTACTCAGAACATTTTGAAATTTGTGGTTTAAATTATGGCTTCTGGTGCATGCTGAGCAAATATCTGACAGACATTCATGTGATTTGCTGGTGAAGAATCCCTCTGAAGGTGAAAAAAAACCCCCAGAGTTTTTAATGGTCAGGCAATAGGCCTATCAATGGATCCTACTGAAAGTCAATTTTGCAACTGCTTGAATCTTAAGATGTTCCTTTCATCAGATTACACAGGGATGTGCTAGTTTCATTCCAATCTTTTCAAGGAAGGTGATGAACTCTGCTACTTTGTAATATGCATTGTTACATTTGACAAATAGGCATTTACCAGCCACTTCAAAGGGAAATGACAGAAGAATAATCAATCACAATGTGATTCAAATTCATAAATTCACAAGGTTTGGGAAATAATTTCATATTTTTCAGTAACCCATCATAATGTGGTTGAATGGTTGATGTTAAAAAGAATAAAATAAAATTCAAGTACATTTCTGGCACTTTTGTCCAAAAACTAATTTTCAAGATTTTCAAGGCCATGAAAATCATGTATTTTTTTTCTATTTCTACTGAAATCCACCATTTTTGTGACATTACAGTTTACAACATCTACATGTAAATCTGTGGTGACAAGATGAGTACATGTACACATTAGCAGCAGCTGGCCAAAGTAGAGCAACAAATAAAATATATAATTGAGCAACAATAAATCACTTGCCAGGAATGAGTTTGCTTTGTGTGGACAAGTCAGTGCCACAGAGATAAGGCATGGCCTACATGTATGTGTTCATGTAGATATGGACCAGGGGCCATACCTGTGTGTTAGGTAGCTTGGCAGGACGCCACCAGCCACAGGTATGTGCAGTCTTGGTATGTCCTACTGCAGACTGTTACTTGCCAAATACCACCCATAGGTATCTGCTGCTGCAACAAGTGAGCCAAGTGATGGAAGCCATACTGCACTGACCTTGGCTATGTGATTCCCCATGAAGAGCCCCCATTTGCATGTACCACCGCTGTCTAGGAGCCAAAAAATTGTACTGGATATTGTATATATACAGTATTCATCTTAATAAGCAGACAGTGCGGTATGAGAAAATTTCATCCAAAAAAGCGGAAAAAAAATGTAGATTCTAAGCGTGATAATAAATTCTATCACTTGCTTGAAAACTATGGGATATTTTGGGGGTCCTTTCTTTGAAAACAATGGGGGCGTGGGCTTATTAAAATGAATACTGCATATGTGTGTGTATATATATATATACACACACACACACACACACCGTGGTCTCCCTCTCATAAGGCCTCCTGAAGAGATGCCACCCTTCTATAAGGCCACTTTTCATATATATATATATACATATATATATATACATACATACATACATACATACATACATACATACATACATACATATATATATTGTGGTCTCCCTTCTATAAGGCCCCCTGAAGAGATGCCACTTCTCTATAAGGCCACTTTTCTAGTGCATGTGGAGTGGCCTGTATCTTACTTGCTTAACTAGTGCTTGTCCACAGTTGCCATTTCTATCCACAACCAGCTGTGGTTAACTTTCCCTATTGCCACACATCCTGTTGGTCAATTACTTGAAGGGCACGGACTATTTTTCTCTGTAAATTGATTAAGGTATAGTTTTGATTGGTTTATTGCATACTTGATGAGACAAAGTGACATCTAGCATATTTCAATACACTTATTAATGACCAATTTTGTGAACTACAGATGTTCGAAGTGCCTTACTCAAGAAATAAATGGATGATATGTATACTATGGATACAGTTACACTATTTTCTTCAAGAACCATTTAAGTTCTGTGAGTAATGTGGTTGTGTCTTTGTGTAGGACAAACAAAATGGTGAAAGCCTGATGGGGAAATTTGCTCTTATCCAAAGATTCTTTTGCAATTCCTGTTAAATATATGTATGTGAAACACAGACCTAACATTGGGTTGCAGCTATGGCAATGTTTGTGGCACAAGTTGCTCCTATTTTCTGTTGTTTTTTTTCTTTGTTTTTGTTTTTGTTTTTCCTTTTTTTTTGAGGCTTGCCAAGCAAAAATGAACTCCTTGTGCCACAAACATCTGCAACTGACATCAAATATTTGATTCTCTATCTCTCATATGAGTAAATAATGGTATATCTGTACAGCACTTATTCCCATTGCATCTCCTCACTAAATTACATAAATTCACCTGACGGTGAGTTTAACATGTACATATGCATAATTCATTTCTTTCCAGTCTTAAAGGGTTAGTCAATATTGTTCATGAAAACTGCTATCAATGCAAATGTTTTGGCAGCATCTTTAGAGTATATATGTTGTGTGATATAAACACAGACAGCTAGCCAGACTGGGTGTGATGACCAGGGAATTCACGGTTAACTGCTACCTCCCTGGGAAAAAATATACCTGGCCAAACAAAATAGACTACATGTGATCTCCAGCCAGCCCACAAAGTCCCACCAAAATAACCACAATGCCAACATAGAGTCTGCATACATGTCCAGATGAAGGAAACAGGAGCAACGTCCGATATACAAGTGCTGTTTTTCAGGAATGACGTCATGTAGTCTGGCTTGCCATACAGTATAGGCTGGTATGGAATACTAATTAAAGTGGATGCTGAGGAAACTGCAGCGATGTTCCAAGGAAGTAAGAATCCCTAATTCAGTACAATATGTGGATGTTTGGACAGTGGCTTCCCTTGCTGCCAGTGCACATAGCAATGAACATGGGCAACCAGGCCCATGTAAATTATCCATTATGCTCCTGGCAAGGAAGAAGAATCAATCAACTTACCTTCCTCGATCTTGACCTCTTTGCTGTGACGGTCCACGCTTGTAAATCCCGTCCCATGCAACACCTAACAAATCAAATTGAACACTCAGTACAGGTAAAGGCACTGGGCAAAATTGGATTGACAATATCACTATTGTGATATGGTACTGCTATAATGAATGAGAAATTTTCGGCTTACTCTCTGCTCCGTAGTGGCACTGACCTCCACCAGGATAAACCTACGTGGGCAGGTTCAGCCTCTCTGCTTGTTGCCCAGGGGAGGGACGCCAACTCACATAACCTAACTACAGGAAGATTACAAGGAAAGATGCTAGGTTAAATATCCCATTAACAGCACTATCAGGCAGGACAACCCCCAATTTGTCCTTGGAAATACTAATTTCTTGAGTTAGATGCTGAAGTTGACCACCAATCTTTCTCAGCATCCACGAGGAAAAAGCACAGGCTGCTATCTCAGGCTTACACCCCTCCATTAGATTCACTCATGGTTAAGTCCTAGATATTTCCCATCCCACTTTTTCTGGTGACTAATATGCCAGCATGCTCTCCTCACAGAGATGCTCCAAAAGGCTGAAGTGAATTTCCTGATGTTTTGCAGCAGTCAGCATCACACTGTCTCCACCAGCATCCACTGATGACAGCTGGTAGTCCATCATTGTCAAGGCTACATGCAATAAACTTGTCCTTGACCATGCTTAGGCACTGCATTTACCAGCTATCAATGTATTTGTGACCTCATACCTGTTGTAAATGTTCATTTTTCACCGTTTCCTAAAACTAAGGTCACATATCTGATTGATAACAACCCCATTCCACTTGTGAAATGCGTAAAAGCAATATTTCTTTATGCTTTCGCTGAATTATTGCTGATGATTTACATATTCATTTTCCGTTCTACTATGTTTTGCAACTTCCTGACTCACTTTTTAAAAAAAATTAAACTATCCAAACAACACAACAGAGAAAGGAGCCCTCAAAATGCTAATTTACCAAATCTTTAAAAAAAAAGGAAGTCTAGAAAAACCCTAACAGACCTGAATGTTCGTATCAAAAGCTGATTATTCACCCCATTTTTTCATACTCCTGCCACTTAATTTGGCGGATATGGCTTTTTCACAAGTGCATGATATTAAAGGCAGCTGGACAGCTGACATCATCTCAGACTTGCACTCAATAACCTACTAAAATGCAACAATGTAGCTCCACAAAGTTACACACACTTATATGTGACACATGATACATGAATAGTCACAGGGGTTTTCAGTACTTCAACTTGTCTGACCAGCACTTTTGCCTCAAGGAGGACAGAACTCAGACCTTTTCACTTGTCCCATACCTGTCAACATTCTATTGCAAGAAATAGGAAGTTTTTTCTTCTCATGGGGGAGATTTTATTTTTAATAAAGAATAAGTAAGAAATAAATTGAATTTTTGTGGGAAAATTGTTTAAAATTCATCAAATTTCCACCAAAAGACTGAAAAGAAAGTTTAAAAAATGGGAGACTCCCGCCAAATGGGGGAGACAAGACAGGTATGTTGTCCCGATCACAAATTCACTTGTCCCTGGCTACTGAGATTGCCTATACATATATGTCAAGCCCTGTGTCAGTGTAACCTTCAATCCTGAATGTGTGGCATGGAGAAAACAGGTTCAGATTCAGATTCAGAGTGCCTTTATTCAACCAATAAAATTTATATTACAAAATATAAATACATGATACAAGAGGTCAGGGAGACCCACGTTATGACAAAAAGATGTCGCTCACACATGAGCCACCCTAAGGTAAGAATGTATAGTTTAATATACATGTAACAAGATTTGATAATAATGATTTATGTATAAAAATATAGGTATATGGCAGGCTGAACATCTGAGAAAGTAAAAAGAGAAGAAATAGAGAAAAAAGCTTCTGTGTCGATTCCATTGAAATTAGTAATTACATACATATGTGGTTGTGATAAAGGATGTGGTACATACTATGAGATAAATTTGCAATTATTAATTATTTCTCTGACACACATAACAGTTTAATCTTGAGCATACAAATTGGTAGCTCCTTAAAAATTCATTTTTAACATAGATACCAAAACCCTGTAAGCTGTGAGTGTGGAATTTATCCGTGATATTTTTTGCAGTACTATTTACTACCACAGGGATATCATATTTCAAGCTTTGTTTAGCTAGAGTAGTATTGACCCTATTTAAAAATAATTTACCACTTCCTCTTGTACTATGAATGTGGGTGTCTTGCTTTGATTTAAAGGGAAGTGATAAAAGTTTGCTTGGAAGGTTTTTATTTGTGAATTTATGATAAAATCAGGGAACCTATATAACCTAGTTTGTTTATCAGGCAACTCACAAATACCTTCCTGACACATATTTTCCTGTAGACCATGTTTTAACATGATTCGCAGGATAACAGAGATATGAAAATTCATGTTAACACTGCAGTCAGTGGATAACTGAAAATTTAAGGGAACAACTTCAAAAAATATGCTTGGAAATTTTTTGACAAAATGCTGAGATCTTTGGATTAGAGATCTCAATGTACAGCAAGGGGCCATGTCAACTTGTCTATATCAAACTTGTTCATAGGCCTATTGATCATGAAGCCCAACATCGAGTTCATATAGTTACTCTAATGATCATTGTTTAATTTATTTATATTGAGCAACTTTTCACCTCCAATCTTCAGGATGCGATCCTGGGAAAAATCTTGCAAATACTTGTCAAAGTGTGTTTATGAAGTGCTTACTGTTTTTTCACCCTTAAATCGTCATTTTATATATTAACAAGTACCTTTGCCTGTGCCAAGGTAACATATTAAGCTGACGTCAAAGGAGGTAATGTGTAAAACATGAAAGAACATCCATTTTAAACATGTTTCCAAAAATGTTTAAGTTACCTAAGGACCAACAAAATATATGTGTGGTTCTGATAATCTGACTGATCTCACTGAAAAGGCTCGGGTCCCAACCCTAAATAATCTTTATGAAACATAAAACAAAACAAAAAAAGTTTCAAGCCGCCCTTCCCTAATAAAAATTGATCGACCATGGCTGAAAGATTTAATCAAGAAAGTGATCATTGTGTGTCGTTATTTTGCAATAAAGTCAACTCAAACACAAAATTTTATTTCAACTTTTCTGCAGTGGAGGGTTAACCTAGGCAAGGGAAAAAAGCATAGCTGCATAGCCACGGTTGTTTGGTGAAACTGAAAGAGCATAGCTCCTGTTGTTAGGGGATCATTATCGTAATATTTCGCCAGGTTCCAGGCGTCCATTCTCCAAGTTACCCGAGCAAACGGTTGTTAAAGTACTTTTAAAACATGACTTACTATCCTAACTTTAATCTGGCTGCTCGTTTGTGTCTGAAGCAGTTATCATCATCAGTTACAAATCCAAATGTGAAAGAATGCATCAAACTGGCAAATCATGCACCATTTTGAACATGGCACAATGCATCGCGCGACAATCACACAAAAGTACAGTCGATATGGATATCAAAATGATTCGCACCAACAGCATGTATCATATCATTACTGATGCTCTGATATATTTGCAAAATATATACTTTTAGTTTCATATATTATAACCCCCCGAGATCATCCAAATACTAGGCCTACTATCCTCATTTAAAAACCACTGGGTGCAGAATCCACCATTTTCAAAATGGTAATCAAAGTTTGTGGATTTGTTAGTCTTGATTGGATATTTTGAAGACGTAGTGTGATAAGTGCTAATGGAAGGTTAATCTGTCACATAAATGTAATATAAAATGGGACTTTTCCAGTGTAAGTATTACCTAAAAATGTACATACAACTGCTTGAAATTACCATCTGTTGGTGGCGGTGGGCCCCAGAACAGGAATATTGTATCAAACACTGAAGACACTCCCAGGCTATGAATTAAGTAATTAACCTCGAGACAGCAAATCATGCACCATTTTGAACATGGCACAATGCATGGCAGGCCAATCCCACAAAAATACAGTTGATATGGATATCAAAGTGAATTGCACCAACAGCATGTATCATATCATTATTGACGCTCTGAAATATTTGCAAAATCCATTCTTTTGGTTTGGTATATTATAACCCCCCAAGATTGTCCGAATACTAGGCCTACTATCCTAATTTAAAAACCACTGGGTGCAGAATCCACCATTTTCAAAATGGCAATCAAGGTTGTGGGATTTGTTAATCTCAATTGGATATTTTGAAGAGGTAGCATCCAAAACACATGTGTGATAAGTGTTAATGGAATGTTAATTTGTCACATGAATGTAATGTAAAATATAAAATAGGACTTTTCCAGAGTGAGCATAACCTAAAAATGTAAAAACAACATCTTGAAATTACCAGCAGTTGGTGGCGGTGGCCCCAGAACAGGAATATTGTATCAGACACTGAAGTTGCTCCCAAGCTATGAATTAAGCAGCAGCACTAGTCAGATCTGCCAAGCACCCCTGCTGAGTGAAAGATGGAGCTTAGGGGAGAAGGTTGCCCCGATAGTGAATGCAGGTACGGGTGGGGTTTTATATTTATAAGTGGAAATCAACAGCTTTCCTGGGCACACTCAGGATGCCTGATGCTCAGAGTGCACCCAGAAAAGCTGTTGGCTATACGGTTTAATTAATCTGAAAGGCAAGATTGTATGTGTGTGTGTGTATGTATGAAAGCTGAAATACAAAATACATGCTTTAATCAAATATTAACCACTCACCCTGCGAGGAACTGTGAACGCCTATATATAAACACGTGCTTCCTCTGCCCCCTGGTGTCAAATCCTTTTGTTTATCTGTAAACTTCAAATTTTCTTATGACTCACTAATGTGCAAAATTCAAGTATTACAGCAAAGTCCATACTCTCATTTTGAACATACCTGACATGCCAAACTTGGTATTGAACAAGCATACCATGATGATTGTTGTAATAGTAACTGAATAGGTCAGAATAACTGATAAATGCATATGGATAACAGTGACCCAGAGATCTGATCAGTCCATCACTCTAATGATGTTCCCTGAAAATCAATTTTGTTGAAATCAAATAAAATTTTTGAAGTTTTAACTCTTAAAGTGCTAATCATGGGTATAGTCGTTTTCTGATTACAATTAAACATATGATGGTTAAACGATTTAAATTCCTCATGAAGATACTTTTCCTTCAAATACCAGCAAGCCTTGTCTAAACCAAAAAGTAGTCTTAGTTAACAGCTTTCCTCGGAACACTGCGTGCAATGAATACTAAGTGTCCAAAGGAAAGCTGTTGACTTAATCTTATATCAGCGCTTTAAGGGTTAATATGAGGGTAACGGCATTTCCTGTAGGTAGCCCACAAGTAGTAAAAGTTGGTTCAGGACAATGATTATTGTAATATCAGGAACTTAATGATTACATAAATACATTATTATGACGTAAGGACAACACAGAGTGCTTAATGGCTTTTAAAATGCATTATCATTCACAAGCAATCACTAAAACCAATTTACAAAAAATAAAAAAACAAATTCTAATAAATCAGATGAACATTTTTAGTGCTGAATAAAAATGCATTAATTGACACATAGGTAGGTTATTACCTATCAAATGTGTGATTTTGACCTTCAATATTAAGGGATATGGAGTTGATAAGAATTTCATTTTCTTTTGCACAAGCTGTCTGTCCATTGCACTTCAATAAAATCTAACAAAAAACTTTTTCAGTTATGAGGCAAAATGAATTTTCCAGCAAGTAGGTCATGACCTGAAAAAGTAGGTCAAGAAACACTGGTAAAATATGAAATGGCCAGCTTCACTACTGGTTTATTATGATGCAAGAACACATTTGAGGGCCGCGCACCAAAAACTTAACGCATGCTCATCATTAAGTAGGTCAAGAAGTGGTCAAACAGGTTACAGTAATCCACAAACATGAGTTCTCAGCTTTATGAGTATCTGTGTACTAAATTTGAGCAAAATCTTCCTTGCATTTTTCAGGTATAATGGTAACAAATGTTTAAAAGATGAAAGGATGACCTCAAAACATGATGCCTCCCTCCTTAAAGGGATGCAATTTCTTTCTTGCTTGCTTGCTTGGGGGGAGGGGGGTTACACTAGGTGATCAATGGAATTAAGTGTTTGATTGTATGTAAAATTGCTGATTAAAAGGGCAATCCCTGACAATATTCATAGCACAGCTAATTTAAGCTCTCATCACCAGAGGGCACTCAATACAACATCTGAACATTCAAGCCATGCAGCTGCCTCATTGCAAATTGAAGGAAGCCATGCAGTAGAAATAATAAGCACATCATCTAGCTTGGCTGGACACTGCTTACTAAGATGGGCTTATTCTTCAAAAGTGTTCCACTGTCAAGCTAAGACAGGCAACCATTGACTTGTGACAGCAAAAAGAAAAACAAAGGACAGGACAAGGCTAGCCCTTTTGGCCACCCTGTGAATCTCTGGCAGAGTCTTCATAGTTATCTGTCTGCAAAATAGCTAGAAATGACAAATAAGAAACAGATGCCCAAGAAACGAATTTCCAGTCCTGCCCACATTTTTGCAACCTAATTCAACAGAAAAGCAAAATAATGAACTTGAAGTGATCTCCCTGTCAACAGCTGGTCAGTCCAGGCCAAAAGTTAGAAAATGATCTAAGACAGCTGCATGTCACCTTGTAACAGCCCATTTGTTACAAATCTCTTCTGGAAACATTCACGAAAGACACATTTAGTGGAAAATCTTGTACTTACTCAGACTTGGCATATCATATTTCAGAGAGAAAAAACATGTGTATTTTCCATGACATTATTTGTGTGGCAGGTTTTTGCTTTGGACTTTTTACATTTAAGTATGAAACAATTTAGAGGGATTTCACTTGAGTTTTTAAGGCAAAACAAACAGAACAAGAGAGCAGACCTACTCTAATGTCAGGCTGGCTTTTTCTGTTTTTTGTCCTTTTTCTTTTTTGACAAGAAGGAGATTTTATGGGATGGCTTGCACTGTTCACCAAGCGTGCACAATGAGAGTGGAGAGTGTTTTAACATTTTCCCTTGCCCATCTCACCAGTATGACCTTTTTCCTTTTTTTTTCCTCTCACCCTTGTCCTACACATACAACTAACAGAAATCAATGCTCCACCAAACCATATTCCAGTCTAAGTGCTGTACTTTTGAGACATGATTTCAGTTGAGCCATTAGCCTACTTTGCTGCCTGCAACCTTTAGGCACTGGCTTTCTTTCCTAAAAGGAAAACCAGCACGTGAAATATGTCACAATAAAAAGAGGAGGAAACTCAGTAAGAAATCAGTCTATACATGCAACAATGGGCAGACGGCACCCAGCCTCCAACCACAATTACTGCAGAACCTGTAAATTTATGCAATTTCCTGCCCAAACTATGACTTTGCTGTCCAGTAATTTTGTTCATCAGTGTCAGGTCTGCCTTAGACTCACACGGTACAGTGAAACCCATTCTGAAAGACCACTCCTGGAGATGACCAAATGGTGGTCTCTCAAGACAGGTAGTCTTCTATATGAGATATACCTAAGACAAAAAGTGTTGATAAAAGCATCCTGAAAAGGTGGCCTTTCAAGACAGGTGGTCACTGGAGTGGTCTCTCAGGGCAGGGACCACTATAATACACTGCTGGATGACTTCTGAGCACTAACTGCACTCAGCCATTGACTTTCTATTTTCCAATATAGCCACTTCTACACAATATCCTATGGGCTTATCTGGTCGATAAAACTGGCCCATAATCAAGCTAGCAATATGGCATTTTTGTAACTTATTGGATGGAAGCCTCAGAAATCAAGGCGCTGACTTTTCAGGTGTCACATGAAGGGTATGTCTTGTATCTGGGTGTTCCAAGGGTGACTGATGGTGTAGCTACAGGGTCTCGGTTGAAATCATTCCCTTCCACCTCCTGTCCCCTGGGTTCACCATCATGTACATTACTTTACATACATATTCATTCATTTCTTTTATCATAATAATCATGGGATTTTAGTGAAGGCAGCTTTCATGCTACAGAAATCTTAAACATTCAACATATATTCCTCACTACATCTTCATATTCGGTATAAAATTTCAGTAATTCTTTTACTCATTTGCATGGTCTTTAATGAATACATTGACTAAATGATTGCTTCTAAAGGAATCTTTTCAGATTTAAATACCCATGACAAGATTTGATAATTCCAGCTGATGAAAAGGTCAAGAAATCAAAGATCAGTTGTCCTAATCAGAGAGAAAAGAGTCAAAGTAGACAGGATCAGACTTGCTGAGCCACACTAAGGTCTCTACCTGCACATTTGACTCAGCATGCTATAAGCCCCATAGGATCAGGTGGCTATGAATTATTCTAGCAGAAAAGATGCTTATTTCAAAACCAATCAATTCAATCTCCAAGTGTATTTTCATGGACCTGTCAAATTGTAAATCTGAGCCACGCTATAGCTATTACTGGTAAATAATATAGCTCTATTTGATTAATGTGGAAAACACTTTATGAAAATATAATTGTATGCTAGTATCCCAAAATGATATATGATTAACCATTTCCTGCTCAAATCCCCCAAAAGCACCTGGAAGTAAATTGTCGTCTGCCTTTCAGTTTTATTTAAATTTCTTATTTCTAGAAAACACTGTAGCTGACATTTGTATGTAAGACCATTCATGATGGTGTGCGCTGGTTCAATAGCTCTCTTTGGCACAGGTTGAGTGCACTGTGCCCAACCTGCACTAAGGGAAGCTACAGACTCACTTGTACTCGCACCAGGAATGGGTTTTTGTGCCCAAACAAATTATTATTATTTATCTAAATTTATTTGTTTTATAATGAACACTTCAATGTTCATGCTATCGCATACATGGCTGAGTTCACTGATACAATATAATATGTTAACAATTTATGTTCTGGTGACAAAGACATTTAAACAGTAATTTTAGTAGCATTTTAAGGCCATTTAACACAACTGAAAGTGACATCAGTCAATTTGCATGTAAATACTCTGGAACTTTCATAATTTTCAGACATAAATCATAAATCTACAAGCCTTATCAATGGCTGTGGACAACCCCATCTTAACACTTGTACTTTGTCAGAAATAACTTATTCTGCTCTTGTGATCGATTTCCAATATTTAATTACAAAGCGTTAAATGGGGTTTGTGCATTTTAATGCCTGACGTTTCATTCAATTACAAGCACAAACATGCCAAATTGAAAATCAGCAGTATAGAATGCACTGCCTGGGAAGTCATGCTCTAGCTAAGGACATCTTAAGTCTGAATTTACCACCAATGCAAAATCCAGTAAGCAAGGCCTTTATTTAACACACCATCATGACACAGCTTGATAAACTTTCAAAAAGCCTGGCAGTCAACAGAACATCACCCAATTTTGGTACCCAAGTGTAAGGTCTGGTACCCTACATGTGTGCAAGCACCTTTGGTTTAACCCTTTCCCCCTTGAATTAAGACTAAGTCAACAGCTTTCCTTGGCATGGGTTGGGCACTAAGTGCCCAACCCATGCCAAGGAAAGCTGTTGACCTGGGGCATGTGATCTTGATAAGTCTCATGTTCATTTCTCAGTCAAATTGTTTTTCATAACTGTTGAAATTAGTTGAAAACACTGAAGCAGACGACATTTGACCACCAGCCGGTTTTGGTCGGTTTGAGGGGGAAAGGGTTAAAGTAATACTGGTATTCTGTATATTCCTGTTGTATTTGAGGAATGCTCTTCTCACCCCAGAAACTAATTTGAAATTAGGAATCTACTGGGTGCCATTTCTGGGCACATTTCCTCGTAACATTTATCCCACCATCAGCCAGTTGCTATTGTGCACAAGTTAACACAGAGGCAGGTCACACAATTGGTAGCCAATGGAGCAAGGAGATAGTACACATTGGTAGCACAACTATGCAACATGGTTGATTGGGCTTATGGCCTACAAGATTTGTCAAGCCCTGCATGTAAGTTTAAAATATGCCAATTTTGACTTGTCCTGACAGGATTTCCATTTCAAATGTAACTACATAATAGAAGAGAAACAAGAGGCCCATGGGCCTTACGTTCTGCTGGCCCATGGCTATATTGCACCTGTTCATTTCATAGTTGTGTCGAGTCCTCAAGTGGTTTCTGAACATATGAAGCTCATGTAAATTTAGTGTATGATATGTTTGCCAGATGGCACTTCGCTCCACATGTAATCAAAGCTTATTTGTGCAATTCCTGATAGATATTGATCTGTATATTACATAATACTATAGGTGGCGCCACGAACATTAATGTTGCAAATGATTTTTATACACTTTATAACTCCTAAACGTTACATGGGCCTAACTCAAAAATTGTGGGGTGCACAGCATTCAAGAGATGACCCCCTATTTTCAAACTGGCCATTTGACCTTGACCTTCAACTCGGCTTAAAAAAATTATGCTCAAAATATGTGCCCCACAGCTAGCTTTCCATACATGGTCTATTTGTTGAAATTGGGTAATAACTTTTTGAGTTATTGATGAAAACCAATAAACTTAGACAAGTACCAAACTCCATAATTACTAGGTCACAGTGACCCAAAAAGTAGGTCACCAAGTACAATTTTTATGTGTTGTGTAACCAAGCACAATTTTGATTTGGAGGCTCAATTCTTTTTGGTATTGATGTCCAAGCCACACCACCATTACAAAATCACCTTTTCAACTTGACATGGATGGTGACCTCACAAAAATTGGCCAAAGTCACTGATATTACAAAACGTTCTACCTTTGGCCATGGTCTATATATCTTATAAATTTGGCAAGTGTAATCCAATTACTTTGATTAGACTTGCCATACTTGCAAATATTGAATTTTATATCTTAAAACACATTTTAGCTCATAATTTTCATCAAATTATAGGTGGCGCCACTAGTCTCATAAGCAATTTAGACTTTGACCTCCCACACAATCCCACTACATTTCGTGAACACCCGCTAAACATTAATGATGCTATTGTTCACAAGATTTTCCCATTTTGACCCCTACATAATATTGTAAGTGGTGCCAACAATATCGAAAGAGGCCTAGATTTTCATAAGAAATATTATATTTTCATTGCATACTCTTGACTTAAATACAAATGACTTTCATTCTTTTCTGACTTGCCCTATAATTTAGCTGTTAATATCCAAAGATCATTAGAAAGTTTGGCTACAATAATTTACAGTTTTTCGACTTGTCTGTTTTGCTACTTAACTTTATCTTTTGGCATCATTCTGTTTTAATGTTCACCTTTCAGACATTTTAGACTAGCTTGTTTTCTGTTAGGTCAAACCCCCAGGGGCTATAGGTAGCAAGCAGCTACTGACGACAGTTACAAGCTTGCCTAGTTGTACTCAAAATCCTGTTTAGAAAAATTGTTTTGATAACATGTTTTTGACATAAATGCTAATGACATTCATTCTTTTCAGACATGCCTAAATGCACATTTACTCAAAATTGACAGTATTTTCTCAAATGTCACAAACCTGACACATTACGTTGATACACTGACTCAGGGTTGGCAGTTAAATAGAGCTTAATTGTTTGAGGGGTGTCATCACAGAGTTTGTTTTACATTTCTGGTGCAGGATATCCATTGTTGCAGTCCTTGTTGGGATTTCCCTTGGTTTGTACAGGTGGTCTAGCTGCAACTGTTTATTTTACTATCACTGGGACTGAATATAAGGCCCCAGCTTGTTTCCACGTCAGTTATACACTGGCGGGTAGTTTAACTAGGATAAGCTGTCCAGCTACAAAGGGTACATATTGGTTCAGGGGTAAGTCAAATTGTTCTTATCTGAACCTGTACTATACAAATTTAGTAATTATGGCTTGTTTGACAGGTATTCTTCTTTCATAATGAAGCTCTGCATTTATAAGCAAAATTTCACGTATTTAGCTAATTCATCATTTGCCACTTTCATATTTATTCTTTATTATGTGGGTTGTCTTTGCTGAATATTTAGCTTAAACAAGGAGCCGCCACTCAGATAGACATGTACGGGTAAAAGGCTCCGAAACATGTTGAGTAGTTATCTGCTGAAGACCCTTTAATTTATTTGGGCTAATACAGCCTATGTCAAAATTTTACAGAGGAACGTGTGCAATATGGACAATAGTAATTCCATATGTATATAGGTTAGACAGGGACAGGTTAGCTTATGGAGAGTCAAGAGTTCGGACTGCGGAATAGGGTATTGACTACTAGGAAGTGGTTCTGGGCAAAAAGACACAAATACAATACCCCTTATAATCATGAAAGTTATATGGCACTAACTTGAAAACTGTGGCGTATTGCGACACCGAGCAAAAGTTTATGGACGGATGTCTCATTTGAAACTTAAAAGCTTCATACACTATTCCACCATACCGGACAAGCATTGAAAACCTCCTGGTTTTTGAAGGTTTTGTACATGTAAAGGTTAAACATAGTCCCAATTGCAAGACATTCTCCTGGTTTTCTGAGTGTCATGTCACACAATAATGAATACCAAATGTTTTCTTGACTTACACATGATGAAAGGCACTAAGCATGAATTTTCCAATATGCAATACAGGCATGAATGCAACATCAAGCTAAAATCATTTGTACAGTGTACATACAGTCCAAGAACCATGCTTCTTCCAGATCATTTTCAATATTATGAAACTCAAACTTGTCACAATTTGGCAAAACATGAGCACTCCGTAATGATTATAAAGTTGACTACCGCCAAAACAACCTGCATCACTCCCACGGCGTACAGCAGCCTTACAGCAGCCGTTAAATCTGGGAGGAGGCGGGGATCTCCTCATGAGGAATCAGAAGGGCCCCATCACATCTTGTACTAGTTCTTACATGCTACATCATTGACTGCAGTCAAACTGGCATCTTGAGGGAGCCAACAAATTTTCTACTGGAAGGTCCACATAATTATGATTGAGTGTCTAAAAAACAGGCTGAGAAGTCCTGGAGAAATGGTTGTTCTCTGCATTTACCTGGGAATCCAGGGCGGGCAGATAAGGATGGATGCATGCCAAGATATTTTTTGTTTTGCACAGTTCCCACATCACGGGTGAAAATTTAGCACCATAAAATACCAATGCAAAAAATATTATTTTCAACCTAACCAGTGTAAATGGCTACTTACTGTATTCTAAATGTAAAAACTTGGTTTTTGTAATTGCCAGAATATGTTGGAACTCATTCCATACTATGATGACAGGCATTGGTCAATGGTTCTGGCACCGCCTGGCAAGTCATGCTGCAGCTGCCCTTGCGGCAGCATGACTTGCCAAGCAGCGCCAGAACCACTGACTTAAGACTGTTGGCATGTTGGTACTTGAGTGAAAGCTCTTTTCATGAAGAATTTAAATATGCGATTGTCGTCTTAAATATGGGTAAATATACGGAAAAATCATGGACTGGTATGGAATCAGTTAAAATGAAGCAACTACTTTCCATTTGATATAGCACATAAGTATAAAACAAGAAAGTTTGGACAGTCCTGTGGTTAGCTGACCTGTACAGAGAAACCTAGATCTTCTATCTGAGGAGTATATAATCTTGTGTAATAAGACAGTGTTAGCTTCAATAGGAAACAGTGTCAAAGTACATTGAGATAAATTTCATGTGGCCTGTGAATCATGAGATGTTTTGCTCACAAGGACTTGGCTATGTCGGAGAATTGGACAAACTGAAAACAGTATACCCATAAACTGTTCGGCAGGGTGGTGTGGGGGCTGGGGGTGGGTGGGTGGGTGGGCTGGGAGGGGTTTGAAGACTGCAAATCTGTCACTGAATATGGAAAGAAGTACATGCAGCTATGCAGGCAAGGTATACACAGTCTCCAGGTAAAGCACTTAGGGTATACAGTACATGTAATTCTCCACAGTTGACAAAATGTCTCCATTTAACCTCTGTGTGACCCTCACAGGTAGATTACATGCTATTTTATAACAAGAATCATTGGGGATGCTGTTCGTTAATGTGCTATGGACATAATATATTGGGGACCCATGGAAACCAATTTAACCATGCCAATGTATTTCACCATAAACAGGCCCTGTATGCCCACACAGCTGTCCCCATGGACCAGTATGTAATGACAGGCAGGAGTTAATGTGACACACATCCAGCAACAGGGCCATCTTCTTTGCACCATCACAGTCCCGAGTCCCATTTGTCTTCATCGCCATGGAATCTTGTACAGTGGTTCCCCTCTTATAAGGCTGGCCCAAATGCACCAGAAATGTGGCCTCATAAGACGGGTGGCCTCTCTTGAGGGGGAGTATATTATGGAAATCCCATACTTGCTGCATTGAGAAGTGGCCTTTCTAGAGGGGGTGGCCTCTCTTCGGGGGGGGGGGCCTTATAAGAGGGGGACCACTGTAGTGCTATAATCTGCTACCCACAAACCCTTCCTTACTTGCCTTGTGTACCTAGCACCTACTCACACTTAAATGCTCATTTTGAGATTTTTTATCCGAGAACACAATGGTAAATGGGGAGGCATCCACACCATCAAATATGTGTCCTAAGATTGTTGTGCTCTTGCATTAAAAATGTTGCCCACTGGCTGTGTATTTCTACAATATAAAACGAGTTAAATCCATCATGCATGAAATGATCATGGCCAATGCCACAAATACTGGCTGAAGGCTTGTCTGTATATATAATCTGCTTTTGTGGGAGAACAGTGGCAGAATTGATGTGTTGGCATTGGCAGCTCAACATGTAATTGATCCAAACTGTGCGTGTGCTTTCCTATAAAAACATCACATCACTGGCTGTACAACACAAATACACCACAATGAACATTAAAATATGCTGCAGTATGCACAAACCCACCCATACTGTTAATTTCTACACTAACTATAATACAGATCTATGCACATGTATGCTTTTTGTTTTCTCTATAACAGACCCAAATGGACAGAACCTGCACTCTGTCATGCAGGCAATATTTTTTCACTGGCCAGGAACATGGTCTGCTGTTCAATGGAGCTGGGTCAGTTTGAGCACCCTCTTTATTTTCTGCTAGTGGGGCACTGTGATATAGTGCCAATATAGTGTACGTGTATAGCAGATTAATGTAAATGCTTGTCAAGCTTGATAGCTCAAAGCTTTGCCTGAAAAGCTATTTCAGTTCCAGTACTATAAGAGCAAAGTACAAATTTAACACACACCACGCACACTCATAATGCACAAAAGCACCATTTAATGCATGGTGCATGTCCCCATCACTATATAGAAGCTGATGATTAAGTTTGAATTTTAGCCCATTGTGGCAATGTAGCCCATAAGTCTATTCATATATATATATATCCCTGCCTGTAGAATATTTCCATAGGTACTAAGGAAATGTACCCCTGAATGTCACACTAGCTGACACTTGCTAGAAGTCTATGAAGTTTGCATTTTTAAAAGCTAAGCGCAAATGTACATGTTGGGGGACAATTTCAACTTTTGAAATTTTGATGACCCTGTAGAGCAAGTGCAACACTTTTCTCAACTGAGATACTTTAACCCTTTATCCCTTGAATTAACAGAGTCGGCAGCTTTCCTTGATATAGTGCGCAATCCATGCCAAGGAAAGCTGTTGGCCTGGGGCATGTGATCTTGATAGATATCATCTACAATTCTCAGCCAATTATTTTTCATTGAAGACTTGGCGAGTGCCCAGGAGGCGAATGTGCCAGTTTACAAATAATGAAATGTTGCAATATATGTATCTAAAGGCTAGCATACCGAGTGGTGAAGCACTCCACAGTCTGACCGGTTTCATCCTTAACCCTTTCCCCCTGAAATTAAAACTGAGTCAACAGCTTTCCTTGGCATGGGTTGGGCACTAGCCCATGCCAAGGAAAGCTGTTGACCTGGGCATGTGATCTTGATAAGTCTCATGTACATTTCTCAGTCAAATTGTTTTTCATAACTGTTGAAAATAGTTGAAAACACTGAAGCAGACAACATTTGACCACCAGCCAGTTTTGGCTGGTTTCAGGGGGAAAGGGTTAAACAGACTCTTCAGAGGCTGATCATGAGTTGTAACAGACACAAACACTGGTATTTATACCCTGACGTAACTAGCCGTAGTGACCCATTGTTATGTTGTGGTGTTACGCTTTCTTGTGTGTATGTAACCCTGGCAAATGGCTGGATCAACGCATCAGCCAATGGCCCAGATATCAGGTGTAATCTGTCTACAGAGAGCACCACCTGATCTGGGTTATGACATAATTCTTGCAGGGAAAGCCCATGCTCTCCCTATCATTCTCTGTGGAAGGAAGGCCCCACAGAAAGGGAATGTCCACAAGATACATGGACATCATATAATAAATTATGTGTGTACATATAAAAAAAAAAAATTGTTGAAACTAGTTGAAAACATTGAAGCAGACAACATTTGACCAACAGCTGGTTTTGGCCAGTTCAACGGGGAAAGGGTTGAAGTGGTGTCACATAAAGAAATTAACTGGAAGCACGTCCATCAGTGTGACATACCTTTACCACCAAGACATGAAAACTGATTTGTATGTATCAGTGTACTTGTACATTGTATGCGTGTCCATCTTAAGTGCAAATAATCTTATATCTGGACCTCGATAAATATTTCAACTGTTGTACATGTACTCATCACTTGAATGAAGATTGAAAATACTATCATTACTACACTTTGAACATTGTGATCATGCTTAACAAATTTTGTTCACATACAGTAATTATAAATGTACTTCACATGTCCTCATTTTGGGTTTTGTTTTTTTTATAAAATCCCATTTTAACCGTTAAATAGCAACAAACATAAATTCTGTTGTGGAGTGCTCTCAGTGCTGAAACAGTTTCCTATTTGAATTATTTTGGGATGTTTCGCGGAAAGCAAGAAACCTAATACCTTGAGGGAACAGGTGTCATTTGGGCATAAATGGTTGACAAAATGCTGCATTTTTCAGTCCATACCAAGATAATGCCAAGTAAAAATATCAAATTTACCTCTTGAGATGCAAAATGTATGTTTGCAGCCTGTTTACCGGCTAAAAATTGGCAAAACACTGTAAAAAAACCAGCAAAATTGTGCTCGTTTGACTCCACTGTCGATTGTTGTCTGTGAATGAAAATATGCCACGTGTGACATCATCTTGAAGCTCTGGATTCCCGCTAACCTTTTAGGTGATTTCCTATTGGCTAAAAGTTACTTCAATGCAGTTAATTTATGCTAGAATTGTCACATTTCAAAGCCGTCAGTTGTTATTTTAGACACCTTTTTCTATTGGCTAACAACGGTAAAAGGCAGATCATCATATGACTTTTTGAATCATAGTATTAGGCAGGATTTGGACATCTGGGTGCGCATCTCCTGTCTACTCCATTATAAACTCGTTGAAATCTAGGTCTGTTTTTGAGAAATTGGGTGTGCAAAACACACTTGCACACCTGGTTAGCTTCTACTCTGTTTTGAATCATTAACTCTGATGTTCCATCACATGCGCCAACACGAACAGTGATTTTCAACTTCCGGTTTACATTAGGATTTTATTACTACTTCCGCCCAGCTCCGTAATGGGAAGCATGGCTTCTGTCTACGTAAAAGGACCACAAAACTGGTCATTTCTGTGTGATTACAATGTAAAATTGTGGCATTTTTGTCAGATTAAGATACGAAACCATGACAAAAATTATGAATTGAAATTAGCCACTGGTTGGGAGCAGGGTGATTGCAAAACCATGTTTGTGCAGTTGATGTGGACAGTGGAAGATTTGTTCTTCCCAAATATTCCACTTTCGACACGACGTATCTTACAGCTAATTGCAAATAACAACTTAAATATACATGATAATGAAATTTGAAGCACAAGAACTCCATCCCATACAGCATTGTCAGCAACTCTAATTCCCCTCAGTACTGGAACAAAATAAAGTGTCATCATCCTGGGGATGTTTGGATGGCGGCAATAGTTGCTATTAGCATTAGGGGCCTATTACACCGAGCAAAGCGCCGCGAATAGCACCTTAAGGGTTAAAAAGGAAAAATATGTGTTGCCTTATTAACCCTTAAAGTGCTAATCACTGCTATAGCTGCTTTCTCATTACCATTAAACAAATAATGGTTAAGAGTCAAATTCCTCGTGAAGATACCTTTCATTCAAATATCAGCAAGCCTTGTCTGAAGCAAGAAGTAGTCTTAGTCAACAGCTTTCCTTGGGACACTTTGCGCACAATGCACGCAAAGTGTCCCGAGGAAAGCTGTTGACTCAATCTTAAATCAGCACTTTCAGGGTTAAACATTTTGGCCCACCTCTTACTGTGTGTTCAGCTGATCTCTGGAAGGCCATCCACAAAAAATATGCATTGGATCTGAAAATTAATATGCACTACTAAAAAACTAAGCTAATTAATGTTTCTACTACTTCAGTTCTTCCTGTGTTCATAACATGAAACAAGACGCTCATGATAATCTTGTGCTCTGATGACGGGAATCTGCTTTTACAGTATTGAGAAAAAGTCAGAAATGTAAATACAATAGTGCAACATATGCATTGTATTGCCATATATACATATACAGTGGCAGCACTCACTTACAGTTGCAACGTTTGATATCCCTTAATTTTGTCAAAAATTAACATATCCACATTATTTTCGCAAACTTTCATTGTCTAAAGTTCAACTATGTTCTGATAAAATTTTAAGCAATTCTGTTCAGCCGTTCTGGACAAGATGTTGAAAATAGCCTTAACACACAAAAATTCATAAAAAAAATAGGGAAAAAATTGCAGTGCCACCTGGTGGCCAAAATAAAAACTACATGTAGTTGACCCTAGGTGACCCTGTGTGCAATACCAAAGCAATTGGCCATGTAGTTCTTGAGATGAGGACATTTTTTTTTTTTCAAATAAATTAAAAAATTCATAAAAAAATAAAAAAATTATTGCATCATCATCTCCTTCGCAAACTTGGTAGAGGTCCACATGGGAAACATCCATGTGCAAAATCAAAACATTCCATGCAGTGGTTTTTGAGAAGAAATCGAACATGTAAAAAGTCTAATGACAGATGTACTGACGGATGGACGGTCACAGCATCACCTGGTGACCAAAATAAATACCAGTCAACCCCAGGTGACCTTATGTGCAATACTGTAAATTGCTTTATTTTCACGTGTACAAATTTTCACGGTTTTTGTATTTTTGACATTTCACTGTAGTTTTAACTTCACTGTTTTGGATATGATTCCCATTCAAACAATGCTAAAATATTATTTCACTGTGTTTTTATTTTCACGGTTTTGTGCCATCAGCGAAATAAGCGAATATAAGAATACAGCAAAATTAAGGCAATTTCCAGTATCAAAGCAACTGGTCAGGTAGTTTTTGAGACAAGAAAGTTTTAATATTTTTCAAAAAGTAAATCTAAAAATTCATAAAAAATGGAAAAAAAAAACTATTGCATCATCATCTCCTTCACAAACTTGGTAGAGGTCTACCTGGGCAACACCCACATACAAAATCTAAACATTCCATGCAGCTGTTTTTGAGAAGAAGTCAAAAATGTAAAAAGTCTAATGACAGACAGATGGACGGATGGACTGACGACAGACACAAACATATTCTATAAGCTCTGCTTACTGACAAGTCAGCAGAGCTAAAAATTGACATTGTGTGATATTGTTTCTGTAACTCATGAAGTGGGTGTTACTTTTATGCAGAGCATATACAAATTCTGATCTATTTTTTTCTTAAACCATGGCAAACTTTTTCTTTTTCCAAATATGAGAACTCGATCATATTGTAGCCATGGGATCCATTTAAGACAAATACCACGTACATTTATTTTAGTTCTACTGCAGTGCAAACTTGAATTATTTTCCCTGTGTATTTTATTTTTTAGACTGTCTTTTATCAACTTATCATCTCAATTTTAAATATCAGAGCACCTGCATTGAAGTACATTTACCACAGGGTCTCTATTTGTGTCACTGAGTTACTCTACATTGTCACACAGTCATTTTGTATACAATCAGAATAGATGATTTACAGTTCCTATGTAATATGTCCACACATGGTCTTGTGCTGGAGCAGAAGTATCAATACACTGACTGGGTATATATGTACATGGCACCTTGTACTAATATTTTGAATCAATGTACTCCAACAAAGTCAAATGTTTCGCAACACCTTCATCACAACTTAGTCAGAATATTTGTTATCCAAACTCTTCACAGTCAGTGCTTGTTCTTGTCACTGCCTATCACTCATACATAAATATAGAAATTTCAAGGCATCAATATGCAATTTTGACATGTTATCTAAGAAAAAAAGGAAAAACTTTCTCACTCAACAGAAAAAATTTGGGTTTTCAACTGATATTATTAAAACATTTCGAAGCCAGACCCAGACGTGAATATTTGGTAGGGACTCCTTGCTTCAGTTAAATATTTGGCCTACATGAAAATTTTCAATTACTTATGTGATAATATTACAGATGATTGCAAGCAAGCATAAATGCACATCACAATCACATTCACCTGTTATGTCCAAGTCTCCAATGACCCCAAAAATACTTTACCCGAATGAAATTCCCTTCAAGTTGGCAGGCGGCTTTCGTTTCCCTTTAACCCTTTCCTGCCCAAACTACCCAAAAAGCATCCAGATTTGAAATTTATCATCTGCTTTGCTCTTTTGAATTTCATGTTAATGGAAAACATTTTTGCTGAGAAATATGTACGTAAGACCTATCGTGAACGCACACATCCACACCAATGAGAGCTATTTACTTGATCTTAACCTTTAAAGTACTAATCACGGCAATGGTTGTTTTCTCATTACCAATAAACATATGATCAACAGATTAAAATTCCTCATGAAGATACCTTTCATTCAAATACCAGCAAGCCTAGTCTAAAGCAAAATGTAGTCTTAGTCAACAGTTTTCCTCAGGGCAGTTTGTGCACAATACGCGGAAAGTGCCCCAAGAAAAGCTGTCGACTTGGTCTTGAATCAGTGCTTTAAGGGTTAATCTGATCAGAAGAGGGTTTAAGGAGTGTATTCTCAGCACATTTGGCGCAATGACCCATAGACTGCTTGATCATGATATGGCTTGTACCAGCCAGCTGTCAGGTTTGGATAATCTGAACTGTAACATGTATTTGTATAAATTGATACCTGGTGAGGCTGAACAAAGATAAATAGCTCTCACTGCACATAAATAGCTCAATATTTTTGCTATATATCTGTAAGTATATTGTGTTCATGTCCTTGAATACTTCCACTTGATTTAGCACAGCCCATGGTACACATTGTGTACAAAGCTGAAAATCTTGATTTGAGATTCAAGCAGCATGTCTTCTGGAAATAAAGTTGCGTCTTGCTTTTAATTGACAGACATAATGATAATATAATAATACACATAATAATATACAGAAATACTGAATAATGCTGAAGCTTAAGCTTGTACCAACCTGTGTTTAGGCCCACTTTTTTTTTGGGGGGGGGGGGGAGTTCAAACAGACACTGCCTCTACAGGGGTTGATGTAAACTGAGAATCTATCAGTCCACAAGACCCACACTTTCTGACACTTGTCAGACCTTCAGACACTGGTCAGTCCCATCTGGTCAATAAAATCATGACCTTGTGCTGTTTAAAAGCTGAAATGACATTTTCCATGCCCATGTTACCTTTATATTTTTGAACAAATTTAAAAATACTGAATTGTTAAACATCAATGAAAGCTTTAATAATTAAGACTGTCATCAGATCCAATATTGTGTCAACATAGTTTCCAGAGATTCCTATCAGTCCACAGGACTGGCAAATCAAACAAATTGTTCATCCTGCCAAAAAACTGTCAGTTCTGAGCTGAAAGACTAGCATTATTTTTACCCCTGTTCCATGAATCTTCACAGATTATTTTAAATGTGCTTTTAACTACATGTATGTTAGCATGTTTTCATTAGGCCAGCTATATAAGCTTCATAGTTTATGCTGTAATGTTTGTATTTTTTTTTTACTTGAAATAAAAGTTATCTACTTCTCAATCAAGACCATCTTACCAGCCAGAGGCAATCCCCAACATGTGGCCATTGGTAAATTGTAGCACACTGTTCAGGTTACTGGTAATTTTCAGGGTTTCTGAGGGGTCCAGAATCATAGGTTATTTGACAAGTAACTTTACATTTTCACAGAAGTCCTGATAATTCATGCAGAATACAGGCTTCAGCATTTAGTCCCCAATGTATCATGTCAAATACTGTAACAGCTAAAGCTTGAGGTCATCTTGCACCTTATTATTAATGGTCACTTGAGTAATTACCATAATATTCTGTTTAAGCAGAATAATCCTTGCTGTTTTTATAATGTGCACTATGTATTTAAGTTCTGAACAATAATGTATTCATTACATGTTATTCGCCAGATGGTTAGATGGGCATGAATTTCTATGTTGTAAGTTGGCACATAACACCAAAGTAAGTCATTTGTTATTAAAGTAATCCCTCCTCCCTCACTAAGCTAAGAGAAAATCGATTCTTGATAACTTAATCCTTTAATAAAACAAACTGTATAGCTGAATTAAAAACATTTACTTACCTGTGCACAACCACTCAGAACTAATCTAAGCCTCTCTTCTAGTACAGGTAGATCATGGGAGGCATTTGTTCACCTGGAGTGACCAGTCGTCTCACCTAGATGTGGGCGCTCTGCAACGGAAATCAACCAATTTTCTGCTATGAATTTCCTTGCTGAACTGAAAATAGTGCTCCCTTGTCACAAACCAGTTGGATGCAGTCTAATCACTTCTGCACCTGAGCTGGGTCCATGATGAATGAATCCACCTGAAACTGGTCATTATAAGCCAAACCAACAATGCAGCTATTCTCTACAGAAAGCAAAAGCATCGTAAATGGCTTTATACGCCAACTGGTCCTTCACTGTAACAAGATTGGGGCTTTCTTATGTAAACACTGATCAGTAAGCTGGAAACAAAGGTAGGCCTAAATTCTTTTGGGAAATGAGTTGGTTGCTGGGGGTACTGTGGGGTATTAACCTCATTCCACCCTGATGACGCCTTTTCCCGCTTATATCTAAATGTCGTCTGCTAATTGTATTTTATTAATTTAGGGATTATTTTTCAAAATTTTGGATCAAACTTGCATGGAAGGTCATTCCAAATCATATGCCCATGGTCAACAGCTTTCCTTGGGGTGCTCTGGGTGCATTGTGCCCACAGCATACCAAGGAAAGCTGTTGACTCATTCTTCTATCAGGGTGGAAGGAGTTAACCTCCTACTCGAAGGGACTGGATGGAGTCGAGCATGAAGAAAACACGTTTTGGATCAGAACTGCAGGTACACTTAAAGAATCCTCTTTCCAAACTAGCAAACAAATACTCTATGAAACCCCTTGTTAATTACCACTATGACAAATAATGAGCCTCCCACTTCATGCTGTTGAAGCATGCCCAGTACTGATCTGGGTTTGAACCCACGCCTTGAATTTCATGAGTTTCACTGTCATGCTGAAATGTAATAGTTTGTGGCACAAAAAATATTATTTCTGAAAATGTCATGAAGCTATATGTTTTGGCCTACAACACACACATAAAAGACTACATGTTCTTTGAGTTTGTTAATCATTCAGAAACACACACAAAACACACAAAACAAATCAAGCTGCTACTGTAAATTTTGCTGTACTTATTTTTGCTTTTAAATTTGATGATGATGGCACAAAAGCATGAAATTACAAATACAGTGAAATTGTATTTTAACATTGTTTGAATAGGAATTATGTCCAAAACAATGAAATTAAAACTACAGTGAAATGTCAAAAATACAAATACTATGAAATATTTACACGTGAAAATAAAGCATTTTACAGTACTATTCGGAGGCCAATAAAGTTTTTAATCAGTTCCTTAGGCTGCATGTATTCTACATGTACTTCCTGTTACATACTTCCCTGTGGATCTCAAAAAGGTAAAATCTGGCCCTGTGACTGATCAACCAATGAACTTATAACTTTGACATGTGGGAGGAAGAGTGCATACATATTGAACACCTCTAAACTGCACCTCTGATCATCCGCAACTCTAATAAAACAGTGAGTGAGTCTTAAAGTCTGTTCATAAAGAGAAAAACACTATCTCCCCAACCCCCGGGGTGCAATGGATATGGATATTGTTAAGTTAATTTGTTGTTTGATCTTGAGAGCCCCAGCACAATAGTGTGTACCTTGTCACCCTAAATTACACCTGCACATGTGTCGGAAGTATTGTCCCTGCATGGAGCAGGTACACAGTGGGTTGAACTGCCATTCTGAGTCACTCAACTCTAAATGGGGCTCACACATATATATTACCAGCAGACAACTTGAAGTATACATATGACAACCTTTATTTACTCTACAACTAATAGTGTTCTTTCACAATTTATCAGTTTATTTATACTCTAGTTATCAGAATCCTTTGATGCTGAGCAGTACATGTACAGTGGTACCTCTCTTGAGAGACCGCTCTCTCAGAACACTGCGCTATCTTTTCCATGTTGTACCTCTAATGAAAGACCACCTGTTTTGAGAGACCGCATTTTGATGTGCCATAGGGGCGGTCTCTCAAAAGGGGTACCCCCTTATATTCATGTGTATACATACAGTGATACCTGCTGTATGTGGTCACATTTCTCGGGCAACAAGAGTCCGTTTCTTTGAAAATGTACCTGTGATGAAACACCACGTGTTGTATCTAACCACCTTTTCTTGGCAGAAGGGGTTGTCAAATACAGTGGGCACTATTGTACATATATATATATATATATATATACACACATAATTGAATTCAGCCACTGTACATAATTTGTTGTTTTTGTAACAAAACCTGTCACTCAAACCTGCATATTATACACCTATTAAACAATACCTGGAACCTAGTGGAAGGAGAATGTTCTTTGCTACCTAACATTCATTTACCAGTTGGAGTAAGTTGAAAGCCCTCAAAGTTGGATGAAATTCTCAGTTAAAAGCCCCCAAAGCTGGATGGAATTCTTGGGTGCCATGACCAACTGAACAAGAGTTTGCTTGAAAACGACAATTTTTTTGTAATCAAGTTAAAGAAAATATTTAAAATTTAGCTAAACTGACATGCAAATGCTAAAAAGCACAGTTGACTTGTTTGTTAGACAACATTCAAGTAATTTTCAAGAAAATATCTAAAATTTAGCTAAACTGACATGCAAATGCTAAAAAGCACAGTTGACTTGTTTGTTAGACAACATTCAAGTAATTTTCTGGTTTACAGCCATTGAACTTCATTTCAATTTTGGGCAAGTTCAGTGTTGAAATAACTTATTATTCAGTAAAATTCACTTTATCTCAGACAAGTGGTTTTAAACCACATAAAATTTCTAATTTTGTGATGCTTTGCTTTGCATGGTTAACATGGGAAAAGGTTAAAAGAGTGCTTCACCTTTTTTTATTTCCTCACCAGTTGTGAGCTAAGCAAACTTCACTACATGTACATGTATGCTTTCTAGGACCTTGGCCCACTTTGGAGGCAGCTTCACAAAGCATATATATATATATATATATATATATATATATATATATATATATATATATATATATATATATATATATATATATATATATATGCTTTGTGAAGCTGCCTCCAAAGTGGGAGTGCCGTAATACATATACATATACATATACATATATATACATTTTATATATATATATATATATATATATATATATATATATATATATATATATATATATATATATATATATAAAATGTATATATATGTATATGTATATGTATATGTATATGTATTACGGCAAAAATAAAATTCTCAGCAATTGAAGCTTTCTATGGAGTTCTGGGTGTGAAAATGCACACTAAAAAACCCTTTGGCAACTTATAGATCTATATGAGTTGTTATCCCTAAGACCCAGTGCTGGTTGTCTGCCTCTCCACAAGTAGCACATAAACATTGTGGCCAACATGGCAAAAATGACTAAAATATTACAGCCAAAACCCAGATCTACGCCATTAGCCAAAACTTATCTGTATTTTCTTTGCAATGTTTCAGCAGATATTCAGTAATGAAAGGCAAAGTTCAAATCAACACTCAAGAAACTGAGTCTTTTTTTTACCCAATTTGGCTAAAAGGTGGCAAACTGCTGCAGTCAAATACAATATATGTTAGCCAATTGCCAATTGGCTAATGGCTAGCAGTACCTACAATATGCTTCACAATAGCCCAGGTGTAAAAGGAGCAATTTATGAAACTGAGTTTAGTAAAGAATAGGTCAACCTCAAGCCCATAAGGAGAGTAAAGTTCAAGTGATGGTTCGATAAAACATCTGCAAGTAGGAGTCCTGCCACTTTGTCCAACATGCAGCTTGCTTCACACAATAGACTTTGAGGACTATAATCATCCAGCACTAAAATTGCACCAAGTTTTCCATTTGTAATTAGCAAATCTTTGAAGTGAGACATGGTTGTTTGAGGATCATTTATTTTGTGAAGAAATAACATGTCACTGAATAAACACCACAACATACCGTGGCATAACCAATATTTTTGTTCCAGACCCATTTACAATGTAAGCACTCAACTGACGCATTTTTTAAAATTTGCTCTGAGGACATGAGACAATTACATGCCCGTTTACTTCAGTTTTGCTCATGTTTGATGTGGACAACATTCTCCTCTCCGTTCAAAAATATAGCTCACACTTAGAAGGTATCACAATTGGCATGTTATATTTTACAATTAAACAAGTTTTTTGCTTCATTCCCGTATAACATCAGGAATTTATCCACTATCTCCCACAACAAAAAGGTGTAAGGTGTGCACACAGAGGGCATCTGAATACAGCCAGTAAAAGTAACCAACTTTGCAGCCATATTGCTTGGCTGGACATTAAAGAAATCCCTCTTGTTCCAGACAAGTAAATTTTCAGACAGGACAAGTTAAAATTTTGTGTTGTGCTTACTCTAAGTAGTAGAGACAGTACAGAACCTGGTCTGCAGGCAAGCTCTGAATAGTTTTAAAGACTACGTGTATATATATTGAACATATATTTATTTTAAAGCCCTACAATACTACTGTAAATTGCTTTAATTTCCCTGTATTCTTATTTTCGATTATTTCGCTGATGGTACAAGTCCGTGAAAATAAAAACACAGTGAAATAGTATTTTAACATTGGTTGAATAGAAATTATATCAAAAACAGTGAAATCAAAACGACAGTGAAATGTCAAAAATGCAAAAACCGTGAAAATTTATACACGCGAAAATAAAGCAATTTACAGTAATTATAATACTGGGGCCACATGACTTTTGATGTCAGGTCCGTCCTTGTCACATATCTTTGGCCATGCATGTAAATAAGCCTACAGGTGTTTGTAACCTAAAAGCAAAGGGACAGCCTGCATGAGCAATCACTTGTTAAGGGATGGTTCAACATTATCATCATTTTTAATAAGTACATGTACTTAGGGTACTACATTTCATGACACCCCCCCCCTCCCCAACTTTGTACTTAAAAATGATGATCTTCCAACAAATAATACCACAAAATTTGGGTTTCAAATGATCATCATTTTCCATTATCTGTGGAAGTGTGCAGGTCCATTTACCCCTTTCCTTCCCTGCATACTGAAAGTACTGATTCAAAAATGATTAAAATATTGAACCATCCCTAAATCAATCCTAGGAAGTGTCTTGGGATGAGACGTCTGCAGAGGGCAGTTTATTCAGTCTTTAAGAACATATCCATGTTGCCATGGACTATCTCAGGCAATATTGCAATTTCTAGCCAGAACTTGAAACTTTTATTTTATTGGAATTTGCCACATATCTTGCAAGCTGGGCATGTTTTATAAATTTCTAATTTTTATGGGGTTTTCTGGAAGGGGTTGCTTTTGGGTATTATAAATTTGGCTTCCTGTAGAGCAAAATATGTACATGTACAAATAACACATTTGTTCCAACATGTTTAATACATGATATATTCAGGCAAATAAAAACTGTGTAAATACAATTTCATAAATTTTTCATATGCACAATGAAATGCCGATGTGCTTGATCTTCTTGACTGTGAATCAGGGTGACTCTTTTATTTCTGAATTTTCAGAGCCTCCAGCTTTCTTATGTTAAAAGAGGGAGATCTCCCTCCTACATGTACTCAAAAGCTGGAAGGCAAGCACCAAATTGAAGGCGTGAAGCAAAGCCAGGGGGTCTGGGCAGGGCTCGACAAGTGCAGGAGTCTGTAGGCCCAAAACCCATAAAAAAGCTGATGGACCTGTAAAGGTTGCTAAGCATGGGTCCTCCTGACCAGTAAAAAATCACCAGCATTACTTTTTTCAATTAGCCCTTCCTCTACTCTAAACTTTTTTTGGTTAACTGTCTATCATGCTGAACTTAATTGTGGGATCGGCCCACAAATACGATATTCAGGGCATCCACATAGATGTTCATTTACATAAACAAAGACATCGTGTACTCATTTCCCATCTATCAAACTGCGTAGTTTTTTGCTGCAGAAACAATTTTGTGGCGTAAATGTGACAAATAAATTGATACAGACTTCTACATAAACATCTAATCATTTGTTTTAGGTACATTTGCCAATAAAAATCTGCAAAACAACGGTAAAATTGTGTATTTTGTGGCCTCAAACTTCGTACAATTCTCTTGCTGGTCCAAGGCATGTTTGGTATCAATGGATCAAAACATTGTCATCTTGCATAAAATTTTGCTATCTCCAAGGTAAAAAATCTTAAGAATAGAAGATAGCAACATTCCTGCTTTCTTTAGCAAAATTCTCATCCTGCTTGGGTGGTCAAGCATGCACAGTGAGTCAACAAACAAGCATGGTGGAGCTGATGATTCAAGCCAACAGTACTGTTATAGTAGTTTTATACTTTCATGTCACATAAGTACCAAAATTCAGTGACATATAGACAGTAGACATTTTTGAAAACATTCAGAATGTCCCTGGTGAACCGCTGAAAGAAATACTGAGTGGAAACTGCATGCAATTGATCTTAAAATGCCAACTTGTGCACTGGTATGCACTGTCAACAATCTCCGCATTTGTCTGTATTGAATTAAATCTATGTGTGTTGTTTGTCCCCCCCAAGATACCACAGTATTCAGATAATTTTGGCACTAATTACTCAATAGTTACAGTGGAAACCATGCTCCCGGACACCACCCTGAAGGGTGCCCTGCTTTGCAGTGCACAGCAGATTGGACCCACACATCTGGTGCAGGACCTGTATTATTGCCCTAGTACAGTCCTCAAGGACCAGTCAAAATTTCAACTTTCTACCCCTGCTGGGGCTGCATCCCCCAGAAATATTTGAAATTTGCACCTTCATTTCCTACATTTTGAATCATTTTAGGCACCATCATAGACATATTCCACACACATATAGTACAACAACATGGTAAAGCAGTACTCTACAACCACTGATGGAATAATGCCATTTTTTTTAATTTTGCAAAAAGTGGGAGACATTTTATAAAAATCATGAGAGCGGGGGACTTTATAAAAAAAAGTACGAAAAATTGGGAGATCTCCCACCAAGGTGGGAGACTTGGAGGCTCTGAATTTTCCACAACTGATGACAGGTTGCTTCACAAATGTCCTGTCACATAGAAACGTTGTAGTTTATAATTCAGATCTGTGTAAGGGACTGTCCTGGCCTGTCAGTTTCACCTGTCAGTCAAATTGCTGTTGTATCATTGTGAACCAGATATTTCCCACATAATCAACATCAACAGTAACAGATAAAAAGCAAACATTTTTGGGCCACATCTTTCTTTTGTTATTACACATAGTTCTCAAGTGACCACTCAAAACAGTCCCTTAAGACTAAAGTGTTGTGTGACCTTGGGAATTGGATTAAGACCAACTGTGTGCATCTCACTTTCGTCTGTTTTCAGGAAATTCACCATGTGCAACATTAAAATTGCAGCTCATTATAATTCCCCTGATGTCAGGAGAACAGTTGCATGTTATTAGTCCACAGTGTCCTGGAATGTAATGACATCAATGTCGCCCATGTGCACTGTCAACCTGGCCATTTTGGAGGACCACCACTGTTGCGCAATATCAGTCATCACTCACAGTATTCTGCATGATTAAATATTTGAAGTTTACCTGATAATTGTTATCATTATTTTTAATGTTTGTGTTTACTTTCAAAACTGGTCAGTGACTTTCCAGGTCAACACACTCACTACCTGTCAACATTCAAGGACATGATGTTGGATGTTTTACTCAGAAAAGGCTTATTAAAGTAACAGATGTTACAGGAATTAAGTTAAACAATTTTCCTTGAATAAAATCTTTTGTGCAAGAATCTTGACATTCTCAAAGAAAACCACCTGGAACTCCCACCAACTGATAGACATGACTATTTTCTTCATTCCTGTGGCACATTTTTCTCACAGTATTGGCATATGTATTTGTACATACTTTGTGGTTTTAAATTTAAATGTTTTGGGCAATATCAAACAATTTTCCTTGAGACAAATCATTCAAGCAAGAATCTTGACTGTTCTCAAAGAAAAATAGTCTGAGTCCCTCATCAACCAAGAAACCAGGCTCTTATCTCCCATCTGGGGCATGTGTTTTGTGGGTTTTTTTTGCAATAGTATTGGCCCCCTATATGAGACATGCATATTAATTTCCCGCCACAGCCACAAAGCACAGGGCTCCCGCTTGGCTTGTCAATCACTATCACCGAGGACACACAGGCATATCAATGTCACAGAACAGGGCTAGATACCCCTTTCTCACAAAGTTTAATAATAGTGTGTTTCAGGGAAACTTAAGTTTACAAATTATAACTAAGTCATATATTCATTTAGTGCTTCTTAAACTGGTTACAAAACAAATTTCCATTGGCCTGTCTTAAGTATTCTTTATTTTATTTCCAAAACAATACTAGTATTTAGTAATATCCTGCTCCCTCCCTCCCTCCCCCCCCCCCCCCCAGGCAGCGGACTGTACCTCGCCAGCGAGAATATAGTTACAAAGAGAACCAGGTATGCAGTTGTGGTGGGACTGCAATATGCATGCTATTATTGGCCCTCCCAAAGCGTTTCCAGAACATCCAACATAACAGGCGTAGCCTAACATTCATTCAACGTACATGTGATGTGTGACACTTTTAAAATGGGCCTTCTAAATTGTACATGTATCTGTCACATCAGGGTTATAGTTCTATATCCCTGCTCACACGTTGTTATGCTCGAAAGTGCTCATGCACAGCAAACATGGGGCTGCCAACAGTCGCTGGCTGGCTCTTGCTTGTACTAGTTGTAGTACTGAAGGCAGCATACCTCAGGCTCCGTGCGAGCACGTGGACGGAATGAGCTGCTTGTGACTGAGACTCAAGTGAGTCTATTAACTCTAATAACTCTGTCAACGGGCGCGTGTCGCGTGCTGTGCGCTCAGCCTTGACTCACTCTGTCTGCCTATGGCAACAACGATGAATGACACAATGGTTACTTTACGCTTTGTCTCGGTTAAAAAAAACAAAAAAAAAAAACTGGTTCAAAATATATTGCAGGATGGTGGGTCTGCTGCGCAGCGCGCAAGTCTTCCCTATCATGTCTAAATGGTCTGCACCAAAGCAAAGGCAGCCAAAATCTAATTTTTATAAATCATTGTTGGCAGTTCTGGATCACATTATTGACCTTTAACTGCGGATACCCCTTGCAATGTACTACTGCTGTCGATCTGTTGCCATGAGCACAAAACATTAGGTGTGGGACACCCAAAACCATCGCTTGTGAAAACGCGGGAATCGCATTCTGTTCTACATCAGACATTCAGAGGGAGCTGTCAAAAAGATGCAGCAGCATCCCACCA
>OZ026622.1:69032700-69115700 GCA_964020975.1 Hermodice carunculata | reverse complement strand
TCAGATATTGAAAATTAAACGACTATTGGTTGAAATAGTTTTAATTTGTGCTGTCTGGTCCCTTTGATCCCTGCTTTGCTGCTAGATTGAAGATGGAAGAGGAGAGTCCATTTTGAAAGTAAAACCATTTGATAGGCCTATTCTATACAATAATATTCCGCATAATTTATTTTATATTTCTTTTCATCAAAATATAAAATCTACTTATCTTTAAGAAGTTTGACATGCAAGCTTTCACCTTCTTTTCCCATCATATTTCTCTTTCCAATATAGTATGAAAATAATTAAGAAAAAATGTCAATTTTATCGGAAGATATTAAAACAGTTCGGCCTAAGCAGTTCATGTCATTGGTCATTCAGCACATTCCTATTGTGAAACCGTATACTATGTATTGAAACTTGCGTCATAAGCAAGATGTCAAATGACTTTAAAACTAAGCTTAAGTGGATAAATGTTAATAATATAGTGGGCATAAACTGACAACAAACGGATGACATTCCTGTTCTGGAGATGCAGAACATGATAAAAGTAACTATTGTCTTACACTCAAGGAACTGTACTGAAAAAATGAATGATAATAACAGACAATGAAAACCTGATTGCATCATCATCATCATCATCATCATCATCATCATCATCATCATCATCATCATCATCATCATCATCATCATATGAAGTAATTGAAATTTCTTTGCAATACATAGGAGCCAACATTAAAGGTATACACTAAGTGCTCTATGTTCTTCAAAAGTATTAAATACTATATCTGGAAGAAATATATATTTATTGTTAAAAATTATGGATATTTAAAATTTTCCAATGTCAGCTTTGTCTTTTAATTAAAAATGTGTGTGGGTGGGTGGGTGGGGGGTCATTGATCAGGACAGCATATCACTAGGTCTTCTGATGTGCATTATAATAATTTTATCTAAATTGTATTTTCACTTTCTGTTTTGGTTTTTTTTTGGTTTTTTTTTTTAGAAATTTATATTTTCTCAATTAAAATCCTAAACTTTTTCAGATTAAAATCACAGATTTTTCAGGTCTTTACAGTTCTATAGTGATTAGGAATTTAAACTGCAGTCTTTGAACTGTTAAAAACGAAAAGGTGTTATATTTAATTCCTGCATTTGTCAAACTGTGGCTCTTTTGAAAATGAATTTGGATTTGAATATTGCTCAGTCATGTTGCGAAGTGTGCATGTAGCAAATTGATTCTATGAGTAAACTTGAGGGCGAGGAGAATTTATTCTCACACTGAACTTCGACACTCTTCTGCTGGGTGGCGATCTGAAACACTTTTTCCAAAGCTGGACTTTCTTAACTGTACACCCAGATGCTAAACCTCTGTGAAGCTACAGATACCCATCTAAAACTTGTAGTAGCCTAGGAAGGCTGCTGTTCTAACATAACATTTTACTGATCAACATAACTGGAAGTCTACTTCATGTACAGAGGTTAATTAAGTCGTAACATAAGGTCTTGCCTCCAAAGTAGACCCAAGCTGCGTATTTTGGTATACTTCGCTGGGGTCTGCCCTTCTTTGACAAGGTAACTGTTTTAGCGTTGGAAAGGTGACTTAGTTTCTAATTGGCTGAGTACGGTTACTATGGTAACAGGCTCCAGTACACTAGGGACCAGAGGCTGCTAATGGTCAAGGCGATACTGATGAACTTCTTGATTGGGGTCTTAGTCTAGGGGGAGGGTCACAGTATAGTTTTGTTTCCCTAACTATAAATAAAATCTTGTCGTATAAGGGCAGACCAAGTGAAGTAACATGGAACTTGGTCTGCTTTGCAGGCAACTTAAGGTCTGGCCACCAACAAATTTTGGACCATTTTATAGTAATCATATACCAAGATGCTATTGCTGTTTTCAGCTCAACCATACCCAATCATGGTAAAAAAAATTAAAGAACTATCTTATCATGCCAGTAAGTAAAGCTGTGTTTTGATTCAATATGTCTGCGTGCCAGCAGAGACAGTCTTTTCTTTCTTTCTTTCATTCTTTCTTTCTTTCTTTCTTTCTTTCTTTCTCTCTCTCTCTCTCTCTCTCTCTCTCTCTCTCTCTCTCTCTCTCTCTCTTCAATGCAACCAAATTTTGTTTGCCAATTTTCTCAAACACTATTACACTCCAAAACGTCAAACTTGGCATCATTATAGGTTTATACATGAAGTTTTGCCCTTGAATAAAGAGGAGAAAATAATTATGTTGAAGATTGTGCCAATTAGAGGCATTTGGAAATTTAAATCTTGAATATCTCCAAAACTATTATAGGGTGCATGTAACCATTCCAACTTCAATTTATAGGTTTGTAACCATGCATAGTTTTTCTAATTTATGTGTAACCTCTAAAGGTCAAAGGTCAAAGGTCATTTGGACCTTCGAAATTTTCATCCAGCCATAACTCTATCAATTTTCATCCAATTTTGACCATGTTGCACCCAAATTGTAGGTAATGCAACACTGCATAGTTTTGTAATTTGCATGTAACCTCTTAAGGTCAAAGGTCAGTGTCATTTGAACCTTTAAACATTTCATCTAGCCATAACTTGGTCACTTTTCATCCAATTTGAATCGTGTTGGATTCAACTTGTAGGTATTGCTTCACTGCATATTTTTGAAATTTATATGTGGCCGCTAAAGGCCAAAGGTCAATGTTAATTGGACCTTGGTCATTTTTCATCCAATTTTAATCATGTTGGACTCAACTTGTAGGTATTGCAACACTGCAATTGTTTTTTTGGTAATAACATGTTACGTCTAAAGGTTAAAGGTCAATGTCATTTGGACCTTTGAAAGTTTCATCTAGCCATAACTTGGTCAGTTTTTATCAAATTTCAATCATGTTGGACTCAACTTGTAGGTGTTGCAACACTGCATGGTAAATTGAAGTCAACTGTCACTTGGAAGTCGTAGCTTGTGCCAGAGCTTTCAAATTGATAAATATATTAGATATAATCGTGTCAGATGCTATGTTTGTACTTGTTCTTTCTCAACAAAGCCTTGACTTTTATTGACCTGCTAAGCCAATTTACATATAGCCTCTAAAGGTCAAAGATCAAGGTCATTTGGTACTTTGAAAGTTTCATCTAGCCATGACTCGGCCACTTTTCATATGATTTGGTAAATTGTAGATATTGTAACACTGTACATTTTTGTAATTTAAATATGACCTCTAAAGGTCAAACGTCAAGGTCATTTGGGCCTTTGAAATTTTCATCTACCCCTAACTTGGACAATTTTCATCCAATTTTAGTCATTTCGGGCTCAAACTTAAGGTATTACAACAAGGCACATTTTTGTAATTTACATGGGACCTCTAAAGGTCAAAGTCATTTGGACTTTGACATTTTCATCTAGCCATATTTACAATCTTTGAAGGCACATGGACAGATTTGCTTTGAATTTCTTTCATTCGCTCGTTCGCTATCTTGTTTTCCTTCCTTCTTCCTCTTGGAGTTTTTGTCGGAAACTACAAGAGCGAGAATTAAAAAAAATAGTGTTCATATATCTCGATGAATAAAATTGGTCCTAATATTTGGGCAAGTGGGACTACATATTGGTCACTTTTGAGTCGTCGGTTATATAAGTCATAAGGGGATTAAGGATTGAACCTTAAAGATGAGTAATAATTGAAAATAGACCATGGCTTCATACCTATAAGGATTGCTTCATAATGATGAGTAAGAATTAAAAATAGAGCATGACTGTATGTCTGTAAAGAAACAATATAAAAGGGCTTCCTTGCAAAGGTACAATATCAGTTCTGACTGAACCGCCAAGATAAACACCATCCACCTAAGAGAAAAGACAGCCTTAGAAGTGAAAGCTTGACCACAAGGCATTCCCAACTTTCAATGGGTAGAACACAGAATGAACAAATCAAAGCGTGTAAAAGTAAGATATGCCCATTTTGCTGCACATGGCACAGGGGATTAAGATCAATGATGTAACACCCTAAGTAGATGAGTTATCTCTCAATATTAAGAAGTCTAAATTCATGGTAATCCATCATGCTGGAAAGAAAAAAATAGACTTACCTGAATATTTCATGGATGGTATTCGTGTTGAAGCAGTCAGCAATTTTAGGTCCAACTCATGACCATCATATTAATTGAAAAGACCACCTCACAAAAATCTCAATTTAAATCTCCCAGGCAGTTGGAATATTAAACAAAATTAAAAATATTTTTTGCTTGTCTTTCATTTATTCAGATGATCAGCCTGCCATTTTTATCTGAATACATCACAATTTCTTCTTGTCTACTTATATATTCTTAACTGTGCCCCTGACCACTTACATGCGTATCAATTGTATCCACTTTGTAATTTGAAACATTGTTCCAAATTGTGAGACTTGCTCGTGTTTGCTCCACATTTCAGGAATTTGCACCCAGAACCAAATTAATTTACAACAAACTTGAGTCAAAAGGATTCAAGCATATATTTTTTGATCAAATACTTCCACAAATTTTGCTGTAAATATCCAGAGATTGTTACAAAATTTGGTTTCAATAATTATTAAGATTTCAGACTTGCCTGTTGTGCTAGTTTATTTTATCTTTTGGCATCATTCTGTTTTAATATTCACCTTTCTGACATTTTAGGATAACGTGTACATGTAAGTGCACTATCGCTCAGTGTAAAAAGATACTGAATTCGGCTGTCAAATACCAGGACCAGGAGTCGGTTATAACCTTGATTCATTCTTTTGAAACATTAATGCCAGGGCCAGGAGTCATAGGCTGTACCAAGCACTCAGCCAGAAATTGGCAGGATTTACTTAATTATTACAAACTTGATTCATTCTTTTGAAACATAAACTAAGAGTTGCCAACTAAATAGAAATTGGTACCTTGGAGTCTTTCATAGTGAGGAATAGGTGTCATCATGGATTTTTTTTAGCATTTCTGGCACAGGATGTCCATTGTTACAGTACTTGTTAGGAATTCCCTAGGTTTATACAGGTGTCTGGCTGCAACTGTTTATTATGTAATCACTGGGATTGAATATATAGGCCCAGTTTGTCTCTACATCACTTGTTCACTGGCAAATGGTAGGACTAATGTATCCTATGCAGCTAGAAAGGGTACATACTAGTTCAGAGGTAAGTCCAATTATTTTAATCTGAACTTGTACTATACTATTTAGTAATAATATTTGGTTTGATAGATATTCTGTATTCACATTGAAGCTCTGCAGTTATAAGCAAAACTTCACTCATTTGCCAGGCTCATGTTTATTCATTATTCTGTGGGTTGTCTTTGCTGAATATCTAGCTGAGACAAGGAAACACTACTCAAAGAGACATGTACGGGTACAGTCCCCGAAACATGTTCTGAGTAGTTACCTGCTGAAGACCCTTATATTTAATTGGGCTAATACAGCCTATGTCGAAATTCTACCGAAGAACGTGACAATAGTACTTCTATGTGTATACAGGTTAGACAGTGATAGGTTAGCTTATGGAGTGCAGAGAGTTCGGACTACGGAATAGGGCAATGACTATCAGGAAGTGATTCTGGATGAAAAGACACACATACAATTGGTTGGATAAAGGTAATCTGAATCTGAATCTGAATCTGAATCTTAATCTGTATCTGAAAAAATTATAATCTCAACTGAAACCTAAAATAGATAATGGGGTCCCCCATGGGCGTTCAAAAATAGATAGCCCCACAGGGGGAGGAGAGTGTTTGAATCAGGTGATCTTGAGGCAGAGGGACCACAGACTATCACTTTGTTGCATAAACTCACTGCCATCTGGTGAGTATAATTTGAAATAAGTACAGACTGAGCAAACCCCAAGCTACATCTAAGTATCTGCTATGGGCTTGCTGGATTCATAGAGAGAAGAAAAGGAAAGAAACACAAAAAAGGAAGAATTAAACTGCAGATAAGTAAACAAAAAAAAACAAAACAAAAAAAAAAACAAACAAACAAACTCATTTTGACTGCCAATACTGCCATTTAGCCATATTTCCATAACAGAGTTTACATAATTTATTACCTGTTTTCGCACATGTTTACGGTTGCCAAGTCTGGGCACACAGTGTCGGCTGAAGGGATTAGCGACTTAGCTGTCTCTGAGGGACTGCCAGTGGCAGTTTTGCACAGAAGATATAAATATTGGGGTTTCTTTATTGACCAAGCACTTCAAACTCAAGATGGCTAAAATAGACAAAGCTGAGACTGTCAGTGCTGTCAAAACTATTTGAGGTGGACCATGTATGCCACAGTAGTGAGTCACTGTAGCAACATGTTGTATTCATTAAAGTAAAATATATGTACAATCAACCACCAAGCACGTTTCATTTCATTTTACATGATCTGAACTTTATTTAGTGGAGTTTGACAGCAAAGCCACAATCATTCTGAGGTTGAGTCTTAATGCGGCTCTTCTGTGTCTTGTTTTATAACTTGGCTTTTATCTGGGGTCTCTTGGTCCCTTGCAATGGCGGGAGATATATCTGGCAATCTTTTGATGCTTCTCTTGCTCTTGTCCTCCCTCCCCCCCCCCCCCCGCCATTTATGTTGGTGAGAAAGATGCCATGGTTGACTGAAGGCTCCAAACCCTGAAAGGCCCATTTTCATATCAGTGGGCATGGCCGAAAATGCAGTGCAATGTCTGAATAACATATATTTGCAGATTGGCGCTCGGTGTCTGATGTGAAAATATGTATTGGTCGAATGGAATTCTGAACAACAGGAATGAAGTGTTCTAAAGCAAAAAGTTTCTCTAATGCTGATACTCTTCGTAAGATTTGCTTTGAGCTATCCCCGACTATAGTATAGTCTACAATGATACACCACAGCAGCAAACGTCGACTTGCCCCCCCCCCCGCCCCCCCCCCCCGTTTCCTCTTCTGTTTGGTGTATATACATGTCACTCGCAGCCACTTCCCAATATCCAGACAAATTTAATTCCAGTGCCAACTGTACGTGAAACTTACTCCCGGGATTTTCAGGGTATATAACTACTTACTGTTTTGCAATTCAGCAGTACATAAAAGTACGTGGCTTGTAGTATCTACCAGCCCTGCTACTTGTTTTTTTTTTCAGTTTAAGATTTCTATATCTATGCTCTGAAACTTTTGGTCCTCAAATTTTTTCTTGCTTGATGTGTTTTTCACTTTACCAATAGATATTTGCTTACAAGGTAGGCATTGCACAAATACTTTACATGTAAGCCACAAGCTTCATTGCGTTTTGAGGTAAGCAGGTAGCAAGAGAACCGCACTGCTCACACGCAAAAATGCAATATGAGCTCAAATGCAACTCTCTTTCGTGTACATACCAACCAAGGTGTATTACGGTAAGGTCTCACACCAGTCCACTCATACACACATAAATGAGCCAATGCTTTATTATTATTATTATTATTATTATTATTATTATTATTATTATTATTATTATTATCATTATTATTATTATCATTATTATTATTATCATTATTATCATTATTATTATTATCATTATTATTATTATTATTATTATTATTATTATTATCATTATTATTATTATCATTATTATTATTATTATTATTATTATTATTATTATTATTATTATCATCATCATTATTATTATTATTATTATTATTATTATTATTATTATTATTATCATTATTATTATTATTATTATTATTATTATTATTATTATTATTATTATCATTATTATTATTACCATCATCATCACCATTATTATCAGCATTGTTATTATTATTATTATTATTATTATTATTATTATTATTATTATTATTATTATTATTATTATCATTGTTGTTGTTATTGTTATTATTATTATTATTATTATTATTATTATTATTATTATTGTGAACAAGTAGTTATCAATGTCACTGTTACAGACTATGCGTTTAATGAACTCTTTGCATTGTGGAGGATCGTGACTTGTTTATCATCAGGACTTTGTGACTGTTTCATATACAGTATAGTGTGTCTTTATTCACGGGAGGTTGCATTTCTTGTCTCATGCCATCATCCTCACTCTCACTAACTGAATCATCATCATGTATCGACAAAAGGCATTTCAAGTGTTCTGCTTATAATTTGCATGTGGAGATTGGCGTGACGTAGTGTTTGTTCTTATTTGTTGTAGTCAGGTGTTGCATGTTTCAGACCAATCACCAGGAATCCATATGGTTTTGCAGTGGCTTCTTTGTGCATGTTCAGCATATAGTTGGGTTTGTGCGGAAACATGCGCTGGCTCATAGTGTTGATGGTCAGTAAATCCATAGGCAGGTTGTAAATACTGACAATTTGGTGCATGGTCACCGAGTCTCTTTCAAATATTTTGCATCAATACAATTACACTCAAGTTACATTGAATGGCTTCACTTGACGACTAAATAAGTCATTCTTTCATCTTTTTAATTTCGCTAATCAGGTCGTCAAATACGATCAAGTTTCTTATGTCCACGCCCAGAAAACTGTCTTGGTCCAGGTTTGAAGGTATACATCTAATGAATTCGACATTTGGAATAGTGCCTTGCATCTCATTTTACAGGGGATGCCAATTTGAGTAGTACCTGGTGACTGTGTCAGGTGTAGGTTCAATGGTTTGGTCGGCTTTTTCTTTTTCTTTTTCCTTTTTTTTTTTTTGGTGGTATACTGTCTTGCTAAAACCAACAGGGGTCACCACAATACTCTTTAACAGGTGCTTAAATGTAAAATGGTGCCCACTGACTTCCAACGGAGTGGCTGCTGTCCCAAAGGGAAGTGATCCAATGTCCCATGATCAGTGGCCTTATGCCCCTCTGAGAGTGCTCCCAATATTTTTTGTTGAACTATGCAGAGGTTGCTTGAATCATCTTGCCATTCTCGATTATGCCACGAGTATCATGTTAATGTGAATATAGGCAAACACTCACAACAACACACAGAACAGCACAACAGCAGTGTCAGAAGTACATGCTATTGTGTTAATACAGTTCTATCATATCAGTTGGCTTGCAGGTCAGTGACCTCTAGTGGTCACTTTTATAATTAATGATTGAACTCATGAAACTGGTTTGACCAGTTGGGTTCAACCAGCAGGGTTCAACTTTATTGTACCCATAATGCTTTAGGGTCAAGGTTAAGGCCTTGGTATATATACTTGGGTGTGAAACCAGAGAAACCACTTGCTTGGGAACTTTGAACAGGGAAAGACAGTTCCACTGTGAGAGATATTCACATCATCAGCACACATATCAGCCATAGTTTAGGCATGTGTCAGCAAGTCAATACAAGTCAGGGTCTCCAAACAGGAGGTAAGGTGGAAAACTGAAATTGTATTTTCCATTTCATTTAAATTTTGAGTTTAAAGAATTTAGGTAGTATTCTTATGAAAAATATTATATACATTAGGCAAAGAGACAGAGGGAGTGGCTACACCTACCAGGTACAGGCAACCAATAGACATATAGTGTACAGCATAGGGTTTTGGTGCCAGCTCCAACACTGTACTACTACTACGACAAGCTTGTGGGTCCAGCCATACAGAGATGGTGGAACAGTATGGAAGCATGTTTTAGTGGACATTTGTGACATTTACATGTGGTTCTTCAGTATGGGTCCAGCCCAAGAGTAATACAGCTATACCAGTAACAAGCACATACAGTACATGTAATGGTGGTGCCTCATGATGTGTGTGGACAGTAACATTTAGGACTGGGTGAGTCCATTCCAATTTGGTCAGCTATAAGCCCGCATACATATATGGTTTGAACATATTTGGAAAAGGTGTACAAGTGCACATCTACACAGAGGACATTTCTAAATATCAGTGCCAGGGGCGTGGCACCTGCAGACTTTTGGACAGCTTGTAAATTAGGTGAAAAGACACCTTCAAAATTAATGTAATAGGCATTTAGTGTAATTTACAGCTATAACATTATTTGTGGCATCAAGGCGTGGCAACTGGACTTATATGCATTTCTAAAGCACATGTGCTGGGGCGTGTACATGTAGTACAAGAAATTTATGTATAAGTTGTAAACAGGTTCTTGGGTGTGCACATTCCACTTTTGGTTGAATTTTCATTTTAACTCATTTATTTCATTCTTTTATTTAGATTTTTTTTTGGCCATGATATATGTTTAAGTACAATATATACTCAATTTAAACAAACTTATGGTCTTTGTGTCTTTGTGCTCTCTTAGAATACAATTTTGACTTCAATTTTCTTAATATCATCACTTGAATTCCGTGACAAGCAGTAAGAACAGCTCACGAAACAGCACAAAAGCAGAGGACAGTATATACAACACCACACAGAGCAGCACAACAGCACAGAAAACAGCACACAGAACAGCACACAAAACAACACAGAGAACAGCACATGTAACAACGCACCAGCGGAGAACACTCACAGAACAGCACAAGAAATAGCACACAAAATAGCACAGAACAGCATATACAACACCACACAGAGCAGCACAACAGCACAGAAAACAGCAGACAGAACAGCACACAAAACAGCACAGAGAACAGCACATGTAACAGCACAGCAGCGGAGAACACACACAGAACAGCACAATAGCTGAGAACAGCACACGAAATAGCACACAAAACAGCACATCAACAGATAACAGCACACAGAACAGTCCAACAGCATATAAAACAGCACACAACAATATACAGTTGTCTGTAAAAACATACATATATAAATGGCAGTTTCATGTAACTTAATTTTTTCTCAATAGTTTAAAATGTCTTTCAGTGAAATTGAACAGCACAATAGCTGAGAACAGCACACGAAATAGCTCACAAAACAGCACATCAACAGATAACAGCACACTGAACAGTACAACAGCATATAAAACAGCACACAACAATATACAGTTGTCTGTAAAAACATACATATATAAATGGCAGTTTCATGTAACTTAATTTCTTCTCAATAGTTTCAAATGTCTTTCAGTGAAATTGAACAGTATATCATCATTATTTCTTCTATTTTTCCAAAAATTGCGGGTGATTTCCTCCATAGGTAAACCTTGACAGCAATGTACAGCATAGTAGAGACAATATGATCCCAAGGGGAAACCCGGGCAAAGCGGTTCACACGGCCATATAAGGTCCCTGGCCTATTTAAAGATAAAACCCCAAATACACACAAAAAGAAAACAACATTTAACATTATCGCAGCATTTTGTATTTTACAACTGAGGCCAGAATTTCAGATAAACAAGAGGAGTTTTGAATAAGAACCAGTTTTAAATATTTGCTTAATTCCTACCAAAACATAGTGCATATTAATGATATTTAAAGTAAAAATATTAATGGGAATCTAATGGTTCTTGGTTCCATATAAAAGCAGTTGATATATCTTATGTTTGATGAAAAATATCGATTTTCTCAGCCAGAGAACATAAAATATCAGACAAGACCATTCAGGGTAAAACAGTTCAGGGCAAAATGGGTCGTAGTTTAACGGCCCCCTTGCTGACCCACTTTGCCCTACATAGATGTTTCACCCATAAATCATATAAGTCTTAAGTCATTATCCAATCTTTCTAATGTATCTGTTACATCTGGTACCACACTTTTCAATGTATCTCGCATCCACGTAAAAGAACAAAACGTCAGGTACAAGAGGTAAAAAATTCAAAAGTATTTTAATTTAATAAGACGAAGTATTTTTTCCTGCTGCTTGAGGATTTGTTTATCAAACCAGACACTATCTTTAATGTGATGTAACTGACTTTACTTGAAATGTTTTAATGTTTGAATTTCCCCACCGATAAATATTTTGTCAATTACTATTTTTCAGTGATTCTTTAATCTTTCCCAACTTGATCCCACAAATTTAACTTCAATATAGCGGTTATGAAGTTTGATGTAACAAACTTTCAAGGCCATCAATTTTATTTCTGATACTTATGAATGTTTACCAATATGAATAATAATCTCCAGCATTTATGCAACTATCTGTAACAGACTGAAGTTTAGACAGGCCGTATTTTGGGCTGTTCTGGCGGATTTTTAATAAACACAAGTGCCTCCGGCTGTGTCCAGGTAACATATTAAACTAACGTCAAAAGGGGTAATGTGTAAACGGGGAAAGAACATACATTTTCAACATGTTTCAATAAATGTCCAAGTTACCCAAGGCCTAAGAAAAATAAATGTGTGGTTCCGATAACCTGACAGACCCTACTAAAAAGGACCAACCCTAAAATTAATGGAACCAAAAAAAAAAGTGCTTTAAGCCGCCCTTTCCTAATAAATACTGGTTGACCTAGGCCAGTGCTACAAACTCAGTCAGAGACCCAAGTGGCCAACAAATGTCCGAAATTTTTTTCAGTTGCCCAAATGTGGCCTACACGACCCAAAGGGCCGAAGGCATGCTGGGGGGGGGGGGGTCTGGGGGCATTACCGCTCCCCCCAAAAATTTTGAATTTGAGCATGCAAAATGGTTTATCTTGGGAGTTTCGAGTATTCTGCCTTCACATGGTTGACGAAATCACAACACTTTAGTTATTATTGTACTGATTTGGCTATTTTCCCTCGGATTATACAAAATCTGATGAAAATTAGCAAAAATTAGTCAAAAAAGTATTAAAAAAAATATCGCCATGTTATCTACTTTCCATAGTGGACTACAACATAAAAATAGCAGAAATGCACATATAAGCACCAAATCCGGTATTTTTATAAGTCCAGGGACCTGCTGTATATACAAATTCCAGGTCCCTGATAACACTAAGATATTTAAACCATGGAGTTAAGTACTATAGTAGCTCCATGCTTAAACTATAGATGTATAAAGCGATCCTTCTCCCATTACTCCCATCTCATGCGTCAAGAATGATTTCACCTTATTTTTGAAAATGTTCTTTCATTTATTTGATATACCCTGGCAGGTTCTGCATGGGAATAGGTATAATCATGGTACAGTAGCACCTACAATTACCCACCTTGCCAAATTCTGTAGCATTTTTCAAGAACTGTGACGCAACATTTTGCTACAATGCTCCAGTTGGACAACCTTGGATCAGCTGCAACACGCGACCGACTAGCAAAATCACCCCACAAACAACCACCTGTGAAAAAACAACATCAAACGGTCGTTCAAATCAACTGTATCCAAGTTGTAAGACAAAAGCTAACACAGAAAAGCTGGCCAACGTGTGCCATTATTTTGCTGTAAGGTCATCTCAAACAGAGCATTTTATTTCAACTTGTCTGGATGATCAACTTGGGCCAGGGAAAAAGCATAGCGCCATGATGGGTGCAGTATCGGTATTTAGTATTGCTAGGTTTTAGGTGTCCGTTCTCCGAGATACCAGAGCAAACAGTCAACGTATTTTAAAAAGATGACTTACAATCTAATCTTTAATCTGCCCGCTCGGTTGTGTCTGAAGCAGTTAATATTGTTAGTTATAAGATCCAAATGCAACACGAAGGCATATTCATAATGCACCGTTGCACGCACATTGAGCGTCCATCTAAACATGGCGCAATGCGTTGTGGGAAAGGAAAATCACAGCAAATCGTGGCCATGTTTTCAGCACGGTTCCAGGTGTCCGTTCTCCGAGTTACCATGGCAAACAGTCTTTAAAGTTCTTTTAAAACACGACTTACTATCTTAACTTTAATCTGCCCGCTTGGTTGTGTCTGAATCAGTTATGATCGTTAGTTACAAATCCAAATGCGACACGGCACGCTCGTGCGCCATTTTGAACATTGCGCAATTAAATTAATGCATTGATTGCAGGACAGTCTCACAAAAGCACACTTGATTTGGATATCAAAATGAATCGCCGCCACAGCATATATATCATTATTCATGCTCAAATAATTGCAAAATATATGTGTTTGGTTTGATATATTTTAACCCTCTTCCCACCCCCCACTCGGCAAGATCGTCCCAATGCTCATTCACAAACCATTGGCATTGGGTGCGGAACTCACTATTTTCACAATGGTAGCCATGTCAATTAGATATTTTGAAGAGGTAGCGTCCAGAATAATGTGTGATTAGTGTTAAGGGAAGATTAATTTGTCGAATGAATGTAATGTACAATATATATAATATAATATTATAAATATTTTGCCAAAGTCACACTGGTTATTAGTTCATGATTGGTATAAACACTCACGTAATATTGTTAGATGGAATGGCGAGTATAGCCATGTCTTCCCCATCTCGAAGGGAGTACGCCAGGGAAGTGTCATTTCGCCATACTTTTTTAACATTTTTATTAATGATATGCTTAAGACGGTGGATGCTGCCCGGGGTGGTGTCTGCGTGGGTGGAGACACATTTAGTGCCTTCGCCTACGCAGACGATGTCACCCTGTTCAGTGCCACCGTTACTGGATTGCAAACATCTATTGACATTTGTTATGAGTATTCCAAACAATGGAGATTTAACTTTAACCCTGCTAAGTCTAAATGTATTATCATGGGTCGAAAACTATTGAGCCAGTCTCCAATTTTTCTGTTAGGTGGCGAATCTATGGAGGCGAATGAATATGTTGACATTCTTGGTGTAACTTTTACTTCCAAGAACTCATGTAAAGTTCATGTTGAGAACAGAATCAAGAAATGTAGACAGAGTTATTATGCCCTTGGTAATGTTGGCCTCTCATACCCTGGGTTGGACACTAATGTTAAAACTTATCTATGGAACACTATGTGTTCCCCTGTTCTCACATATGGTCTTGATACTGTAAACATTTCAAACACTTCCCTCCGTGAACTGGAATCTACGCAGGGAACTCTAGTTAAGCGCTTCCTTGGTATTGGTAAGCGCTCGCACCATTCTGCTCTGCTGAAGGCCTGTGACATTCAAACCATTTCTGATCGTGTAAAATATATGACTTTGTCCCTGTTCAATCGTATCTTTATGGTCGATTCTCCCCTACTGTCGTTCTATTCTTATATTTTGGCCCAATACATCGTTTCTGGGCGAAGATATAAAGGCACCATAATCGACCGTATTCTCGATCTCGGCCTATCTCCGACCAGTGTTGCGCTTACTGGATTCAACCGTCCCTCGGCTGTCCATGAGTCGGGGCGCCCGCGGGACGGTGTGGTGGACTCATTAGGGTACCTGATTTGCCACGAGAACTTTATTAAGCCATGGGCAGAGGAGCATGTGCTGGCGGTCCTGCTCACTAGGTGTTTCTAGTGAGCAGGCCCGCCTGCCCGGCCTCTGCCTGCCCATAACAGCAGCTCCTCTCCAGATCTTGGTAGTTTGATCCCGGCTTTTTAATATTTCACGAGCAATAATGGTTCGTCTTTGTATATATGTATATCATTATGCGATTGTATATGTGACTATGTATTTATCTGTGTTTCCCCAATATTTGGGGGTGAATAAAATTATTATTATTATTATTATTATTATTATTATTATTATTATTATTATTATTATATCGTGGGAGTTTTCCAGAGTGAACATTACCTGAATATGTAAATAGAACGACAAACAGTGACCAGTTATAGGCCCTAGAAATAGTGTCTTGTATCAAACGTAGAAGTCGCCCTGAGGCAATGATATAAGGGTCAGCAATTGGCCCGTTGCGTCAAAGACAAAGCTCAATGGAGAAGGTTGCCTCGATAGTGGATAAAGGTCCAAAAGTACTGGCGAGTTTTTATATAGGTGGTAACCAGTTACTCACGCTTAAATGTTCCCACCATCAAAACTTGCCACATTGGTGAAAGCACGTGGCAAGTTTGCATGGTGGGAACACTTAAGAGTGAGTAAAACTTTACGGCCCAACTCAACTGTACGGAAAGGCTTCGTGACTAATGGACCTTAATCGGTTTCGGACTAGTGGGCTTTCAGATCAATGGAGCTTCGGACCAATGGGTTTCGGACTTGTGGGCCTTCAGATCAATTGACCTTCGGACTAATTGACTTTCGAACCAATGGGTTTGGGACTAGCGGGCCTTCGGACTATTGTGCCCAGACCTTTCTCGTGTATGAATGTCGTAATGTCAGTCCAAAATTTAGCCCCGAGGGTCCTCTCCACGCTTTGCTGCCCAACCCTAAGGCAACAAAGCGTGGGGAGGTCCCTCGCGGCTATCCATAATTCATACATTCATAGGATCAGTGTCGTCCATGTAACCTGCATCGTGCTTAAAGCACAGTTGAGTTTCCAGCTGACTTTCGTTTCCATCATTAGCGTAATCAACGCTGTGTCCAGGTATGCCTTGCAGGGATTCAATCGCCCATCACTCACTAATTTTCTATTTTGGCAATCGAGCCTCTGATTCTCAGAATGGCCTAAATTTCATGAGGTTGTCAAACTTAACGAATGCCGTTTCAATTTATCCCAAACAGTTCACAGTAGCCTCAAATTGTGCTTTGTCTTCCTTATATACTTTTCTTCTATTAATTTGTTTACATTATAATTAAAGTGTGTGTGTGTGTGTCAACACACTTTTCTATTTTTCCAAAATTCTTTCTTTAATTCTTCTTTACCAGTTAATTTGTCCGACACTTTTCTCTGACACTATTATACATAGAAACTCCGAATTTCGCATGATTGTACCACCATACAAGGAGTTTGGCCTTTCGTGCAGATGAATGAAGATGTTTTAAATTATGCAAATTAGGGGCATTTGAAATTTTCAATCTTGAATATCTTCAAAAGCATAATAGATAGAGATGTAATTCTATTTCTACTAGGCGGCTTTTGACCATTGTGCATCTAATAAATTTAAAACAAAAGTTGTAGCAATATAGATTATGTTAATAAGCAGTACTTGAAATTTTAAATCTTGAATATCTTCATGACTAATATAGGTAGAGATGTCAGTTTAACTTCTGCTAGGGGGTTATTAACCATTGCGCATGTACTGAATCTAAAACAAAAGTTGTAGCAATTTAGATATGCTAATTAGCAGTATTCGAAATTTTCAATCTTAATATCTTCAAAACTATAATATATAGAGATGTCATTCCAACTTCTACCAGGGGGTTGTTCCCATTGGGCACCTAATGAATTTAAAACCAAAGTTGTAGCAATTTAAATTATGCTCAGTTGCACCATGGGAATTTTTAATATAATAACTCCAAAGCTATAATAGATAGAGATGCCATTCCAACTTCCACTCCTGTGTTATGGACTAGTACGCAGCAGTAAGGTTTGATGACACACACACTGATTTGCAAATTATCTTTTCAAGTTGTGACATTTTTCTTTGATACAACACTGACATACATTCAATGCGAATAATGTCAAATATAAAACTACTGAAGGTTTTATTTGAAGTGTAGAGTAAAAGAAAGAACAAATTAATTCCTTTGATATTTTTCAGAACTTTAGGTGCTTGGTCACTAAAGAGGCCCAAATCTTAATCCCTTTTGTCAATATTGCCACTGGCATTTCCTTAGAGGCAGCAAGTAGCCACGTGTGTTCCCTCTGCCCCAAGATCACCTGATTCAGACACGCCTCGCCTCCTTACCCCTTTGGGGCTATCTACATTTAAACACCCATGAGAATCCCCATTATCTATTTTGGGCTTTCGTTGAGGTTTTAATTTTTGAGAGTGTTACGTCACTGATCTTAATTCCCTGTGGCATGTGCAGCAAATTGGCATCTGTTACTGTTACACGCTTTGGTTTGTTAATTCTGTGTTCTACCCATTGAAAGCTGGGAATACCTTGGGGTCCAACTTTCACTTCTGAGGCTGTCTTTTCATTCAGGTCGATGGTGGCTATCTTGGCGGTTCGGTTCAGTTAGAACTGGCAATCCTTATAGGTATGAAGTCATGTTCTGTTTTTAATTACTAGTATTACTCATTTTTTTGGTGCAGTCCTTAATCCCTTATGTAACCGATGTCTCGAAAGTGACCATCAGGTGGTAATAGCTGTGCCCAAAATTATATCATTTGGATCATTTAGTAATTTAGGACAATTATGTTGAATATTTTCAAACATATTGAAGATAAGGATTGCATTGTAATTACGACATGCATGTCATTAACAATTTTGCATCTGACAAATAATGAGTAAATCTTTTAGCACTCGACAATTATAAACATTTAAAATTGTAAATGGTTAAAATCTTCTAAATCATAATAGATAAGCCATTCAAACTTTTAATTATCTGTCATTGATCATTGGAAATTGGCACTGAACCAAAATTATACTGTTGGCAGTCACGATCAATTCAAATTCTAAATTGTCAGTGTCTTCAAAACTATGATAGCGCTGTTATTTCAATTTCTACATGATCCTTCTAATGAAATCAAATTTGCATAATACTATTAAGTTACTATAGGCCTATGTGATGTGTGAAATTTCACGTACAGATAATAAAGAAATAATCTTAATTCGCAATGTAAATGGAGTTCATTGCTAATATAAATTCCATGTGTTTCCCCTTTGTTATATGCAAAAACGAAAAATGTTGGATGTTGCTTGCTCATTCCTCTGAGGTTTACTTAATGCTAAAAACTGGCAATAGATGGCGTACACAGACAACCAAGTGTGTCAAAAATACTTCACAAGTTTATTCAAAATTATTATTCTGTTTCACAAATATAATGTTTTAACCCAACATTTACACTTTTGGCATTTTATGTTTAACAAGAATAGTTAACAGGTGGCGTGTAGGTAATAATGTTAAGACAAAACTGTTTATTGTCAGTTGGGTCTATTTTTATAGGCTTAACGGGGAAGAAAGATTTGTCTTACAACAAATCTGTTGATGTGCATGCATAGAAGGGCTACAGGAGCATGTAGGAATGACACCATTTTTACAGTTTTGAAGACATCCTTTTTAATCTGTACAATAGGCAAGGGCAAAAAACAGAAGGTTCAAGAACTGCCTGAAAGAGGGCACTGCAGTCAGTGGAGGGCTAAGGCTGTGTATTCCCATTACTCTACATTGTAACTTTCAACTTAGTAACTTGAAAACTACTGCACATAGAAACACCAAATTAAATCTAGATGCATAATTAAATACCTGACAAAATCTTATAAGCACAGCTATATAAGTGACTAGTTTGTTTAAAGTAGCTTTAACATAGAAACTAATGGGAATACACAGCTCTAGCCCTCCAAAAGTGAGTGTGTGCTGTTGTGTATTGGGCGAATACACTACTTAGAGATAATTCTGACCTTTTCTATTGCGAATATGGATTGGTGAGTACACTTTGGAGCAATAGATTTTCTTCATGATTGATGCATGAAAATGATAGTACTTTTTCTATTTTCTTCATGAGATAAATAAGTTAGAGATATTTTGTTCACCTGATCTGTTAAATTTGGAAAGCAGTGATCAGCCAGAGATATTGATACCATAATGATATCATGGGATCTTACTTGTGCAAACACAGCTGCACTAATTTTAGTAAAACAGCAACACTCCTCAGGGCATGCCAGAAAGCATTAAAGGCTTCTACCTCATAAGGTGTAGGCGACACTTGCTTCAGGGCCAAAGGGCTATCCAATAGTACAGAAAAACATGGTCCATATTCATTAATTCCAAACGCAACAATGACAGCAAAGAGATTCCAGACTTGCCAAAGCATCAACATTTTTTTCTAATACCAATGTGAAGAATCAAATTTCACTCCTGACTTGAGACAGGCAGTCACCCATAAAAGGCAACTGGTGGTTTTAAACCGGTCTTCTCAACCTTAGAAATATTCATCATTAACTGCAGACACTAGTTCATTTCCAAAATGTTTAGGTCTAGCCACCAAAAACACAAATTTCATTACTTCTGCCAAAAATGAAAAGAGACCTGCTAGGCCTATCACCTTTTAGTTCTCCCGACTTGTCAGTCGCCTAAGTTTACAGCAAAAAAGTAAAGTAGGCCTACATCGTTTTTGTGATATTTATGAATCTGGAACATTACAAACACACTCTACCTCCACTATAACTATGAGTCGGAGATCAAAGCCCACAGCACAACATAGCCAATGAAGTAATTTTCAAATAGTACAGAAAAACATGGTCCATATTCATTAATTCCAAACCCAACAATGACAGCAAAGAGATTCCAGACTTGCCAAAGCATCAACATTTTTTTCTAATACCAATGTGAAGAATCAAATTTCACTCCTGACTTGAGACAGGCAGTCACCCATAAAAGGCAACTGGTGGTTTTAAACCAGTCCTCTCAACCTTAGGAATATTCATCAGTAACTGCAGACACTAGTTCATTTCCAAAATGTATAGGCCTAACCTCCCAAAACACAAATTTCATTACTTCTGCCAAAAATGAAAAGAGACCTGCTAGGCCTATCACCTTTTAGTTCTCCCGACTTGTCAGTCACCTAAGTTTACAGCAAAAAAGTAAAGTAAGCCTACATTGTTTTTGTGATATTAATGAATCTGGAACATTACAAACACACTCTACCTCCACTATAACTATGAGTCGGAGAACAAAGCCCACAGCACAACATAGCCAATGAAGTAATTTTCAAATAGTACAGAAAAACATGGTCCATATTCATTAATTCCAAACCCAACAATGACAGCAAAGAGATTCCAGACTTGCCAAAGCATCAACATTTTTTTCTAATACCAATGTGAAGAATCAAATTTCACTCCTGACTTGAGACAGGCAGTCACCCACAAAAGGCAACTGGTGGTTTTAAACCGGTCCTCTCAACCTTAGGAATATTCATCATTAACTGCAGACACTAGTTCATTTCCAAAATGTATAGGTCCAACCACCAAAAACACAAATTTCATTACTTCTGCCAAAAATGAAAAGAGACCTGCTAGGCCTATCACCTTTTAGTTCTCCCGACTTGTCAGTCACCTAAGTTTACAGCAAAAAAGTAAAGTAGGCCTACATCGTTTTTGTGATATTTATGAATCTGGAACATTACAAACACACTCTACCTCCACTATAACTATGAGTCGGAGAACAAAGCCCACAGCACAACATAGCCAATGAAGTAATTTTCAAATAGTACAGAAAAACATGGTCCATATTCATTAATTCCAAACCCAACAATGACAGCAAAGAGATTCCAGACTTGCCAAAGCATCAACATTTTTTTCTAATACCAATGTGAAGAATCAAATTTCACTCCTGACTTGAGACAGGCAGTCACCCATAAAAGGCAACTGGTGGTTTTAAACCGGTCCTCTCAACCTCAGGAATATTCATCATTAACTGCAGACACTAGTTCATTTCCAAAATGTATAGGTCTAACCACCAAAAACACAAATTTCATTACTTCTGCCAAAAATGAAAAGAGACCTGCTAGGCCTATCACCTTTTAGTTCTCCCGACTTGTCAGTCACCTAAGTTTACAGCAAAAAAGTAAAGTAGGCCTACATCGTTTTTGTGATATTTATGAATCTGGAACATTACAAACACACTCTACCTCCACTATAACTATGAGTCGGAGATCAAAGCCCACAGCACAACATAGCCAATGAAGTAATTTTCAAATAGTACAGAAAAACATGGTCCATATTCATTAATTCCAAACCCAACAATGACAGCAAAGAGATTCCAGACTTGCCAAAGCATCAACATTTTTTTCTAATACCAATGTGAAGAATCAAATTTCACTCCTGACTTGAGACAGGCAGTCACCCACAAAAGGCAACTGGTGGTTTTATACCGGTCCTCTCAACCTTAGGAATATTCATCATTAACTGCAGACACTAGTTCATTTCCAAAATGTATAGGTCTAACCACCAAAAACACAAATTTCATTACTTCTGCCAAAAATGAAAAGAGACCTGCTAGGCCTATCACCTTTTAGTTCTCCCGACTTGTCAGTCACCTAAGTTTACAGCAAAAAAGTAAAGTAGGCCTACATTGTTTTTGTGATATTAATGAATCTGGAACATTACAAACACACTCTACCTCCACTATAACTATGAGTCGGAGAACAAAGCCCACAGCACAACATAGCCAATGAAGTAATTTTCAAATAGTACAGAAAAACATGGTCCAAATTCATTAATTCCAAACCCAACAATGACAGCAAAGAGATTCCAGACTTGCCAAAGCATCAACATTTTTTTCTAATACCAATGTGAAGAATCAAATTTCACTCCTGACTTGAGACAGGCAGTCACCGACAAAAGGCAACTGGTGGTTTTAAACCGGTCCTCTCAACCTTAGGAATATTCATCATTGACTGCAGACACTAGTTCATTTCCAAAATGTATAGGCCTAACCACCAAAAACACAAATTTCATTACTTCTGCCAAAAATGAAAAGAGACCTGCTAGGCCTATCACCTTTTAGTTCTCCCGACTTGTCAGTCACCTAAGTTTACAGCAAAAAAGTAAAGTAGGCCTACATCGTTTTTGTGATATTTATGAATCTGGAACATTGCAAACACACTCTACCTCCACTAAAACTATGAGTCGGAGAACAAAGCCCACAGCACAACATAGCCAATGAAGTAATTTTCAAATAGTACAGAAAACCATGGTCCATATTCATTAATTCCAAACCCAACAATGACAGCAAAGAGATTCCACACTTGCCAAAGCATCAACATTTTTTTCTAATACCAATGTGAAGAATCAAATTTCACTCCTGACTTGAGACAGGCAGTCACCCACAAAAGGCAACTGGTGGTTTTATACCGGTCCTCTCAACCTTAGGAATATTCATCATTAACTGCAGACACTAGTTCATTTCCAAAATGTATAGGTCTAACCACCAAAAACACAAATTTCATTACTTCTGCCAAAAATGAAAAGAGACCTGCTAGGCCTATCACCTTTTAGTTCTCCCGACTTGTCAGTCACCTAAGTTTACAGCACAAAAGTAAAGTAGGCCTACATCGTTTTTGTGATATTTATGAATCTGGAACATTACAAACACACTCTACCTCCAGTTATAACTATGAGTCGGAGAACAAAGCCCACAGCACAACATAGCCAATGAAGTAATTTTCAAATAGTACAGAAAAACATGGTCCATATTCATTAATTCCAAACCCAACAATGACAGCAAAGAGATTCCAGACTTGCCAAAGCATCAACATTTTTTTCTAATACCAATGTAAAGAATCAAATTTCACTCCTGACTTGAGACAGGCAGTCACCCATAAAAGGCAACTGGTGGTTTTAAACCGGTCCTCTCAACCTTAGGAATATTCATCATTAACTGCAGACACTAGTTCATTTCCAAAATGTATAGGTCTAACCACCAAAAACACAAATTTCATTACTTCTGCCAAAAATGAAAAGAGACCTGCTAGGCCTATCACCTTTTAGTTCTCCCGACTTGTCAGTCACCTAAGTTTACAGCAAAAAAGTAAAGTAGGCCTACATCGTTTTTGTGATATTTATGAATCTGGAACATTACAAACACACTCTACCTCCACTATAACTATGAGTCGGAGATCAAAGCCCACAGCACAACATAGCCAATGAAGTAATTTTCAAATAGTACAGAAAAACATGGTCCATATTCATTAATTCCAAACCCAACAATGACAGCAAAGAGATTCCACACTTGCCAAAGCATCAACATTTTTTTCTAATACCAATGTAAAGAATCAAATTTCACTCCTGACTTGAGACAGGCAGTCACCCACAAAAGGCAACTGGTGGTTTTATACCGGTCCTCTCAACCTTAGGAATATTCATCATTAACTGCAGACACTAGTTCATTTCCAAAATGTATAGGTCTAACCACCAAAAACACAAATTTCATTACTTCTGCCAAAAATGAAAAGAGACCTGCTAGGCCTATCACCTTTTAGTTCTCCCGACTTGTCAGTCACCTAAGTTTACAGCAAAAAAGTAAAGTAGGCCTACATCGTTTTTGTGATATTTATGAATCTGGAACATTACAAACACACTCTACCTCCACTATAACTATGAGTCGGAGAACAAAGCCCACAGCACAACATAGCCAATGAAGTAATTTTCAAATAGTACAGAAAAACATGGTCCAAATTCATTAATTCCAAACCCAACAATGACAGCAAAGAGATTCCAGACTTGCCAAAGCATCAACATTTTTTTCTAATACCAATGTGAAGAATCAAATTTCACTCCTGACTTGAGACAGGCAGTCACCCATAAAAGGCAACTGGTGGTTTAAAACCGGTCCTCTCAACCTTAGGAATATTTATCATTAACTGCAGACACTAGTTCATTTCCAAAATGTATAGGTCTAACCACCAAAAACACAAATTTCATTACTTCTGCCAAAAATGAAAAGAGACCTGCTAGGCCTATCACCTTTTAGTTCTCCCGACTTGTCAGTCACCTAAGTTTACAGCAAAAAAGTAAGGTAGGCCTACATCGTTTTTGTGATATTTATGAATCTGGAACATTACAAACACACTCTACCTCCACTATAACTATGAGTCGGAGATCAAAGCCCACAGCACAACATAGCCAATGAAGTAATTTTCAAATAGTACAGAAAAACATGGTCCATATATCCATTAATTCCAAACCCAACAATGACAGCAAAGAGATTCCAGACTTGCCAAAGCATCAACATTTTTTTCTAATACCAATGTGAAGAATCAAATTTCACTCCTGACTTGAGACAGGCAGTCACCCACAAAAGGCAACTGGTGGTTTTATACCGGTCCTCTCAACCTTAGGAATATTCATCATTAACTGCAGACACTAGTTCATTTCCAAAATGTATAGGTCTAACCACGAAAAACACAAATTTCATTACTTCTGCCAAAAATGAAAAGAGACCTGCTAGGCCTATCACCTTTTAGTTCTCCCGACTTGTCAGTCACCTAAGTTTACAGCAAAAAAGTAAAGTAGGCCTACATTGTTTTTGTGATATTAATGAATCTGGAACATTACAAACACACTCTACCTCCACTATAACTATGAGTCGGAGAACAAAGCCCACAGCACAACATAGCCAATGAAGTAATTTTCAAATAGTACAGAAAAACATGGTCCAAATTCATTAATTCCAAACCCAACAATGACAGCAAAGAGATTCCAGACTTGCCAAAGCATCAACATTTTTTTCTAATACCAATGTGAAGAATCAAATTTCACTCCTGACTTGAGACAGGCAGTCACCCACAAAAGGCAACTGGTGGTTTTAAACCGGTCCTCTCAACCTTAGGAATATTCATCATTGACTGCAGACACTAGTTCATTTCCAAAATGTATAGGCCTAACCACCAAAAACACAAATTTCATTACTTCTGCCAAAAATGAAAAGAGACCTGCTAGGCCTATCACCTTTTAGTTCTCCCGACTTGTCAGTCACCTAAGTTTACAGCAAAAAAGTAAAGTAGGCCTACATCGTTTTTGTGATATTTATGAATCTGGAACATTACAAACACACTCTACCTCCAGTTATAGCTATGAGTCGGAGAACAAAGCCCACAGCACAACATAGCCAATGAAGTAATTTTCAAATAGTACAGAAAAACATGGTCCATATACCATTCTTGTAGGCCGTCAGGATGGTCTGTCTAATCCACAATGAGATCGTGTTTTGGCAGATCTCTTCCTTTCACGAGTTGCCAAGAAGCAAAAAGAGGGCAGACCTCTGACCCCAGGCTGTGTCAGTGCTTGTGAAATACCATGACAGAGCTCTCATTAGGCACAGGGCTCTTCTCAGTGGCTATAGCGGTATCCATAGTACATATGGTAAAACCCCTTGAGGCAGTATATGGATCTCAAGCCACTTGGTTCTTTGCAAGGAAGCCCAAGTGAGGTCTCATGGTCACCTGGGAGTGGTCAGGCAACCATTAGATTTGTGCGGATCTTGATTCTTCCTGCCCCCTAAGGGAGTGTTCATAGAAAACTAGCTTTCCATGGCGTGTATTTGAGATCCACCCAATGAGGTTCTTGTTCCATAACTCTAACACCACCTGGGGGGGCGGGGAATGAACCACTTGGGATCATGGCATGATGAAGGCCTGTCTTTGCCGGAAGGCAGCACAGGTCATGTCTCAGGGTATTTAAGATGAGCAAATTGTCTGTGCTAGACTTCCATTGTGAGTGAAAGGCAGAACAGCAACTGCCAACTGGATGCTTAGAGACATCTGTGGTGGTGGTGGAAAGGGAACATGAGACAATGAGGTCCAGGAAAGCAAGAGTGAAGAGTCTAGAGGCTTCTACAACTTCTTGGATTTTTGGGCCTTTTTGCCCTGCCCAACCTGTTTCTGGCTCTTGAACTTGCCCTTGCCTCAGATAACCAGAAGTTGGCAGACCCACGGAAACCCAGAAAACGCAAATCCTGGCCATCAGCTGGTTATAGAACTCAGCTATAAATGGCAAGAAGGGAATGATGGACTCATGTCAAGCATCTTCCAAGGACAAGTTCCGGCAGCACATCTCAACGGCTGGGTTTCCTCTCCTCTGGCTGAGCGACAGCTTGGTTGCCCACAGGGCTTTGAATGAGAGCTTTAAAGTGCTCAAAGCACCAAGTTGTCACTGTAGTAGTATCCATTGGGGCCAAAATCAGTTCTGCCTGCACTATGGGGCTCTGCTAAGCAGATCAATGTTGGCATGGGCGCTAACTGCTAGCTGGTTGCCTGGGTCTACTGATGGATGAGTTCAAAAGCAACAACTCCTCATCTTTGGGGTTGATGTCTGAAGACTTGCCACTCAGCATTGGAGTAGGAGGCCTCAAAGCCTCGTCAAACAGCAGTTTATCCAAGGCAGATGGGATGGCTGCTTGTGACCGACCAGCTTCGGTCACCATGCCTTGCAATGGGGGAGCAACAAGATCTGCAGAAGTTGTCACCACCACCTCTGCAGTCTGCATCTGCTCCTCCTATGAAGGGCAAGAGAATGGGATTAACATGAAGCTCAGCACAGGAGCAACAGCTGCCACCAACTTGGAGGTCTGCTGGCTGTTGAGCACCTGCTGCATGTGCAAGAACTCCATAGCCTGTGGGTTGAGTGAGAGCTGGCTCAGAACAGAGACAGTGAGCTGCTCATCCAAAAGGGCCAACTTGGACATTGTGGAACAACTGCTGGTTTTCCCAGAGTTCATCTTCTGCTTGCCTCTCAAAAGATGTTCAACCTAAGCTCTCAGACCTGGGCACTCAGGGAATCCATCAGGGTTCCGGAATGCCCAGACCTCAACCCGTAGGTTTCCATCATCCTGGGTACAAAGGGTGGGCTGATTTGGCTTCAGGGTGCTCAGACTGAAGGGTCCAGGCCAGAAGATCCAGGCAGTGCTAGACTGCCTCTTTGGATAGGGATCTGAAGTGGTGGGCTTAGGGGGAGGAGGCAGTTGCTGGATCAGATCTATTTGCATCTGTTGATGTCTGGCTACAGACTCCAAGACTGCCGAGAGTCTTGGGTCAGCTGCTGAGGAAACTCCCGCCAAGATCCCCAGGATGTGATCTCTTGCTACCCAACCTGCTACTTTGCCACCTCTTCTCCCTATCCCCCCCCCCCCCCCCCGTGTGTGTGTCTTTCAGGTGAAAGAGTAGCATCCACCTGATCCTGAGAGCGAGCTGCATGGGTTTGCTTCAGCTTCACTAGCTATGATACTGGGGAAGATGACTTGGCAGAGTCAACTCAATGGCCTGGTGTTAAGCAGCAGCATGCTTATGCCTAGCCCTCTCATGGTTCCTTTAGGATCACTCTCAGAGCAACCACTTGCCGTATCCCTGTCTAACACAAAAACTGCATGTTTCCTCTTGAGAATATGCGTGGCCAAGTTGTTCGTGACAACTGAAACAGTTTCATGGCCATCCCAGGCTGTCATTAAGTGGTCCTGAGAGTCCATCTTCTGCCCTCTACCCAACCAGGGAAAAGGAGGAGTGGTCTCTGGCTTGACACCCATTGCAATTGCCTGACTGTCACTGTCCTCCCTATGTCTGTAATTTGCCCCTACAGATGCCATCTTGTAAAGATCAGGTTTAAGCCGAATCACCAGCCCTACTTCCACAATTCTCTCAGGGACCTCCAGGTCAAATATAAGCAGTCCCTATCTCTGAAGAGACTAGGATAGCATAGAAAACAAATTCTGTAGTAGAGTACTGCACACAGCACTAGAAGAGACTGTCTGGACAAAAAGTCATGTAGTTCCCAACTCTTTAGACCATGCATGAAACAGCACCTGAGAAGGAAAAAGGAATAGGGGAGCATGCACACCAGAAGTCAACCCCCCCAGCCAGAGGATATGAGCGGAGGTACCTCTGGGACCACATGGCTTTCAGAAAAATTGACTGAGTACCCAAGCTTTTACCAGACATCAGTGAGTTTTTATGTATATGTAAAAATGTTATCTGGTCACACTGACATTGACAACTTTTTTTTTTACTCGAAATTTGAATTTGACTTGCTGAAACGGCCACTGTTACCAGTTCTATGAAACTAGATGTCAACACCCAAAGACACGTGACAGGGAGGTTCTTGTAAAAAGTGCATGAAATCAAAAGACATTAGTTAACTTTGCATTAAAATCCCTGTCATTTTAAGAACTTTTCAAGTCTCCAAAATGGAAGACTCATGGTGCAAACAGGAGAGTTGCCAGCTATGTAGAAATGTTCATCCTTATCCATATTTCTCTGAGTTCTCTTTCTTTTGGAAAGTTGTTGCAGCTGAACTGTCTATTACTTGCTGAACTATTATAACAACCAGGCACACAACATGTAAATCCCGGCATATTGAAATCGCATTAACCCTTGTATTCCTACTGATGCTATGTAATGAAGTCCCAGAGAGCTACTGGGTCCCACAATGCTTTGCTTTAAAAATGCGCTAATTTATTCAAAATGGCGACTATGCTAATAGTGTATTGTGCCCTGCGATGTGGCCAGACATGGAGGTCTTTGCAATGGTGGTCAAGAGCTAACGTGGTGTAACTTATGTGAAATTTTAAATGTGTCATTGTTGATCTACTATCAGCAAATATGATAGATAAACACTAAATTTAACATTATTCATAATATGTAGTGGGCATAGCCTAAGATGCGAGCCTCAGCATAAGAAAGTATCAATAATGACGTCAGTGGAAAGTACGTAGAACCTGGTTGCTAGGTCCCTCTAGCGACCATTTACTAAACTAGTGGGGGAGGGAGAGGCAGTAGTACCTTGAGCATCTGAAACAACCCCTCTATCATACAGCCTTTCTTTTTGTTAGACACTGTTCCACAAATGTAAGTACTGTGACCAAAATCTCTATATCCCTATTGAAAAAACCTGTGACAGACACGTAGTGGCCACGGAGAGTGCATGTTGGAATCTCGTAGCGTCGACACCAAATCTGAGTTGGCAACGTGGCGTTTTGGGGCCCTTAAGGGATATAGTTTGAGTTGCTATCTGGAAGGCCTCTGGAAGCGACCTGGTCACTGGTGACTGCAGACATTAATCAAGTTAAGACACAACATGCGTCAAAAATGTTACAGACTTTGCTGTGTTTCTTTAGGTTACCCTCACAGCTGTTAAGTTTTTCTATTCCCCGGAAACCCATTTCCAGCCCCAGAGGCGTGTTTGCCAGGCTCAGTTTCCTGCGAGGTTTCAATTCTCGGATCCGCCTACGCGTCATAAGCTGCTTATCAGCTGACTGCTGTTGTTATGCAAATGAGCGGGCCCTGTGAAAACACGTTCCACATCGCATATAGTCCCGTGTAAAATTAGACATTTTTGTCCAAAATTATATCTATGTTGTCGACCGCAAATCAACAAAATAACTCTGAAGGCAGCATCATTTTGCCGAATTCTGCTACTGAATAAAAAATTGGAGAGATTTTGACGATCATAACTTGGGGTTTCAGCGCTGGTTTTCGGGTAACGCTCAGCATACATTGAACGGGTATCCACAGACGCTTTCGGGGAGATTCACCGTGTAACGCGGGCATGTAAACTAAGATTCCCGGATGTGCGGATCCGAAAATCATGCGAGTTCGTGAATCGTTGTCATTCATCACACTTTTTCGATAACGTAATCTGAACAGACATGAATTATTGACAAAATTTTCATAATGCCCGGCAAGTTTGACACTTTGCTGTTAATGAAACTGCGGAAATTTCGATGGATGCAAAAAGGAAAAAAAGGCAATGGCGCTGTCCATGTGCGCATGCGCAGTAGGGGGAAACGAAGAAAATCAAATCCATAGACTGGTTATTGAGTAGTCTTTTGATCGGATGATTTAACGTTCCGTTGTGTCTATTCACTTACGTTAATGGTAAGAGCTCGTTGACGCTCGCTATAAATTTCAAACAGTATATCTCTGATAAGGCCTTTATGTCCTTCAGTTGAGCAATCTTCAGGACTTTGAGGATGTTGTTAAGATGCTTCTTTGCTCAAACCGGTATATCGATTGCTTCTAAATTGTACAGGAACACTTCTGGAAACGAGCAGATTTGACCAGACAACTGTAAATCTTTTCTTTTGAGTCATTATTCTTTGTATGTTTTCCTTAATTCGCGACTTTTTCTCCCAAGGCCATGGTTAGATTTTTGAGAAAAATGTTGAGAATGTTTTCTACTTTGTTTCCACCAAATCTGTTCACAAAGCGGCGCTCTATATCACGTGCGTTCAGTATGTAACGCTTCATTTATGCCTGGATATCTCCGAAATTAAGGTTCATTTTGAGGGAAAATTTTAGAATTAGTTCTTCTCCTAAACCACTTAGTTATATGTTTCTGAATTACAAACGACCACTTCTGTCTTCGTATATTTCAGATGCTCCCCTGTTCAACAGGTAGTGCAACACTTTTACCCCTTTTAGAATTTTCGGTTTTGCAACTTTTTTACTTCAAAATTACTTGCTCGATATAATTCAAACTTGGTTCGAATGTTGATGCACTTCTAGTCTACATCAAATTATTTTCTGGATTGCGCTGTTGTTATTAATGATTTGTGTTCTGACTTTTGGAAAGTAAGTGTAAGGTTACTGACGTAAACAAATCTTTGCCTGACATTCTCTCTCTCTCTCTCTCTCTCTCTCTCTCTCTCTCTCTCTCTCTCTCTCTCTCACACACACACACACACACAGACACACACACGCAGAAAATTTACCTTAGAGCTAAAATGAATATGCATTTAATGTCATTTAATCCCTAGGTAAGTGTATTCATTCCGTATTTATATTCTTGGTTACTTGGTTAAAATTAAAAGATCCTTGTTTTGTTGCCAATCCAATTAAAAGTATGAACTTTTGATTTTTTTCCACATCCATATGAGAATTCCAATTATTATTATTGACACATAGTTACCTGAACATAATTTAAAACCTCTTCATTTTCCGAAATAATTACTTGGTAATCTACATACAATTAACGATTTCGTTTCTTTTTGTGTGACAAAATGGGGCCACAATCATCCGTATACATCAGGTAATTCATTACAAAATAAATAACGTTGGGCCAAGGATGCATCCTTCCTTTATATCATTGCTTAAATATAGCATATTTTCCAGAAAAATCCTGAATTAAATTTGATTTGAATCTCTGTCGTATCATACATGCCTTTCGTAATTCATACATAAATTTTCCAATTTAACATGTTCGAATATTGACAAAATAACCTATTAAGCCACACGATATCTTATAATTTTTAGAAGATCCACAAAACAAACGTGAAGAAATTTCTGTTTGACAGTCACTTTGACTTTAATTATTTGTTAGGGATCTAATGGCAAATATATTGTCACTTGCATGAGACTTTCCTGTAAGTCCAATCTGAAAATTATTTTTAAAATCGTGTTATTTTGTGTGATGAACGAGCTTTCATAACTACAGTTAACACAATTTGATACGGAACTACTCAAAGAAACTCCCCCACATTCATTTCGGCTGAAAACCGAACCATCATTGTGTATAACGGATGTTAGAGTAAGTCACCTTAACTTCCATAGACATGGGAAATAGCCAGAGGTTAACACACACACACACACACACACACACACACACACACACACACACACACACACACACACAAAACCCCTGTTCTAACATCTGGAGTAAAATGTTGGGTCATCTTATTTATTGTATCATCTTCACCAGGAGATGTGTTCTTTAAATCGGCAATACCATCTCTTGTTTCATTTTGATAATTTTGAAATCAATTTGGGAAAATGTGAGAATACATAATTGTGTGATTTCTTCAAGTATGATACTGTTTGTTCTCAGTACACCACACTCGATTCTTGCGTTATGTGTGAACCACTCCCATGAAACAATATAATAATGTTAAATGAATGTGACCAAATTTGAGGAAACAATATAGTATTATTAAATAAATGTGACCACTTTAAAGATCAAGGCGAGACACAACCTCTTATTTCAGTTTACTTTATTTCCAATCACAATAATGTCAACACACACACACGCACACGCAATTTAAATAGTTGAGTTAGCATATACGCTGCTATACATGTGTGAACAAGTTTGGGCGCACAGGCAGTGTGGCAATCAAGTCTCAAGTGCTAGTTTTGGTAGTGATCGTTAGGTGGCGCCCATTTACGGTCTCAGTTAATAGTTCAGGTAAGAAACCACAGTTGTAATTGGCTGGTTGCGCATCCCACAGACTAGTACGTAATTGTGAAAATACTGTGTTTTCAGCATGCTGTAGCTTCTGTTTAAATCAAGTTAGCTAAGTCAGGTTTGCTGCATCACAGAGTTGCTTCATTAGTGGTCATGTAGGTGCACTGTCTTCCAGGCCAGGTGGGAACTTTATGGTGGGGAAGGACAATGACGTGACCCTGGCAAGATCACAGTTCCTACACCTGTAAAGCTGTCATCCAGATGTTGTTTCTTATTCCACTTATCACGAATTAACGAGCTGGGAATTATATGACAAAAATCCATCCCTGTTTTTCTGACATTTTTATCTGTGAAATGCCGTTCACGGAATTTAAAATACCAAAATGCTGATGTTTTTAGACTGAAAAATGCTAATATGAAAAATAGAAGGATTTATAACTGTGGTCTGTGGTCTGTGGCCTTTAGTAGACACTGTGTAAAGTTAAAAATTATGCATACGAACTTTTCGCAAAGATACCACATTTTTGAACTGAGCCTTACTGAAATGTGGTGGCTAAATATTATGCAAATTTGTTATAGCTATTATTTGTCTTTCAGATGCTATCCAACGTATGTGCAGCCTTGGGTGAATGGGGATTTAAATCTTAATAACCTCATACTGATTGGACGAATTAGGGTCTGCGTACCTACAGGTGATTGATTGAATGAGGGTTTCTGTACCAAAAGGGGTAATATTACAATCACATTTCAGAAATTAATAGCAAATACTTTTATCATGTATGGTTTAAACATATTTTATTCAGGAACATATTAAAAAATAGTCGCCCAACAGTTGGTTTAAGGCAATTGGAAAAGATGGCTATATAAAATTTTCTCTCCGGTAAAAGACCGAGAAACACAAGCGACAGGCGACAAACAAAATGAACGTCTAGACCAAGCAAGGGCATAATATCTCAGTGTGCAGTTTAGAAGCTGGGACGGTGCGGGGGGGGGGGGGGAGCAAGAGAAAAAGTAGTGCCACCTGTAATCGGCAGTTAAGCTACATGAGCAATTTGCTGTATTCTGAACACCAATTTTGAACAGGTGATAATTTAGTTGGCTACCTTCTAAACGCAGGTGTGTATGCAGCTGTAAATTGGTTCCCAAAATTGTAGAAGTCAGAAAATTTTATATTTCCCACCAGATGCTGAGATATCCTTGATTTGAATGCTGAAAGTGAAGTAGAATTCTGGATGTCTAATGGCACTTAATTCCATGTGCTGGCTGTGGAGGGGAAAACAGGATTTGTCATATACAGGCCAGTGTGAGCCCTGAATTGAGGGAGGTCTTACATTTGAGAAGTATCATTACTAGGTCTGTTGCAGGTGGGACAGCGGCGATCACAGAATACAATGAGGTTAATCACCAATTTATATATTGTTGTTTGTTTGGATATTTGGATAATTTCCGCTGCCTGGCTAAAGTATGCCATCCTGTTTCCTCATATAATTTTGCATTGATAAATGTAGTGAGGCGTGCAAAGTGCAATGGTGGCGCGCCGTGTGCCATGCTCCCCCAGTTGGGCGTGAGGCGTTCACACTATATATTATGGAAGCCCATTGATGTCAACCTTATTTCACTTTTTTATCTGGTCATAACGACATTTTATGTGGTCATAACGACGTTTTATTTGGTTCGGACGACATTTTATGTGGCCACAAGTGTCTCCGGCTGTGCGCGGGTAACAAATTAAACTGACGTAAAAAGAGGCAATGCGTAGAAAGGGAAAGAACATAAACTTTTTTTTCAATATGTTTCAACAAATGTCCAAGTTACCCAAGGCCTAACAAAGTAAATGTGTTGTTCCGGTAACCTGACAAACCCTACTAAAAAGGTCCAACACTAAAATTAATGAAAAAAAAAAGTACTTTTAAGCCGCCCATCCCGAATAAATACTGGTCGACCCAGGCCAGTGTTACAAACTCCGTCAGAAACCCAAGTGGCCCAAAAAAGTCCGTAATTTTCTTTCAGTGGCCCAAATGTGACCTACAAGGTCCAAAGGGCCTAAGGCATGTAGGGGGGTCTGGGAGCATTCCCGCCCCCCCCCCCCGCCCCCCCCGAAAAAAATTGAATTTGAGCATGCAAAATGGTTTGTCTGGGGAGTTTCGAGTATCTTGCCTTCACATGGTAGACGGAATCATATCTTAGTCATTATTGTACTGATTTGGCTATTTTCTATCAGATTGTGCAAACATCTGATGCAAATTAGCAAAAATTAGTAAAAAAGAAATAATAATAATAATAATAATAATAATAATAATAATAATAATAATAATAATAATAATAATAATAATAATAATAATAATAAAATAAAATAAAAACCAAAACAAAACACAAAAAACATCGCCATGTTATCAATTGAGATAAGACAAATTTTGCATTCATACATGTAAGGCTTTAGAGAATTTTTGCTATCATATTATGGTTATTAATAAGGGGAAAATTAACAGAAAAATGATCCGGCAATTTGTAAGTTGTGTATTTTTTCTACAAAAGCAAGAAGAAAAAATAAATGAAGACAATCACGAGGCCTGAATGAACTTAACTTTTATCACTGAATGTTGATTGATAATATTTTATGCACACATATGCCAGCAGTACAATTGCTGAAAGCACACCAAGCTTTGATGCATGAGATTAGAGTACCAAATGGCTAGGGAATCTTGCACTCCCATCTCATGGCAGTCATGCATCAAGAATGATTTCACCTTATTTTTGAAAATGTTCTTATATTCACTCTCTTAGCTATACCCTGGCAGGTTCTGCATGGGAATAGGTATAATCATTGTACAGTAGTACCTGCAATTACCGACCCCAGTCCCCACCTGGTCAAAACGACAAGATTTCCTTGGCACAGGCGCTTTTGCAATGTTAAATGATGTGATGCGCAAGACCACGGTGCTGTCCAATTGCAGCAGCAAATTTAAATTCCCTGGACCATTTTCTCAATAAACTTCTTCACACGAGAAACACTTATTTTGGCTGAAATCTGTAGCATTTTTCAAGAACTGTGATGCAAAATTTTGCTACAATGCTCCAGTTGGACAACCCATGGAGCTCTTCCTAGCTCAATGGACAACCTTAGACCAGCTGCAACACGCGCCTTATCATCAAAATCACCCCAGAAACAACCACATATAAAAAAACAATAACATCCCCCCCAAAAAAAAACGATCGTTCAAATCAACCACAACTGAAAAAGCATAGCTGCCGCATATAGCCACGATGGGTGTGGTATTAGTATCTAGTATTGCTAGCTTTCAGGTGTCCGTTATCCAAGTTACCAGAGCAAAGAGTTGTCAACGCATTTTTAAAAGATGACTTACAATCTTAACTTTAATCTGCCCCCTCGATTTTGTCTGAAAAAAATTATCATCTTTAGTTATAAATCCAAATGTACATAGGCATGCTCACACACCTTGAGCTCCCATTTAAACATGGTGCAATGTATTGTGGGAAAGGAAAATCACAGTCAATTGTGGCCACGTGCTTTCCGCACGGTCCCCGGTGTCCGTTCTCCGAGTAACCAGGGCAAACGGTCGTTAAAGTACTTTTAAAATATGACTTACAATCTTAACTTTAATCTGCCCGCTTGGTTGTGTCTGAAGTAGTTGTCATCATTAGTTATAAAAACAAATGCAACACGAATGATGCACACACACCTTGAGCGCCCATTTAAACATGGCACAATGCATCGTGGGAAAAATCACAGTGAATCATGGCCACGTGTTTTCAGCACAGTCCCAGGTGTTCGTTCTCTGAGTTACCAGGGCAAACAGTAATTAAAGTACTTTTAAAAATGATTAACTATCTTAACTTAAATCTGCCTGCTCGGTTGTGTCTGAAGCAGTTATCATCTTTAGTTACAAATCCAAATGTGACACAGCACGCTCGAGTGCCATTATGAACATTGCGCAATTAATGCATTGATTGCGGGACAGTCTCACAAAAGTACACTTGATTTGGATATCAAAGTGAATTGTAGCCACAGCATATATATCATTACTGATGCTCTGAAATAATTGAAAAATATATATGTTTGATTTCATATATTATAACCCTCTTCCCACCCCCACTCAGCAAGATCATCCCAATGCTCATTTACAAACCATTGGCATTGGGTGTGGAACTCACTATTTTCACAATGGCAGCCAAGTCGATTGGATATTTTGAAGAGGAAGCGTCCAAAATATATGTGTGATTAGTGTTAAGGGAAGATTAATTTGTCGAATGAATGTAATGTACAATATATAGTGGGAGTTTTCCAGAGTGAGCATTACCTGAAAATGTAAATAAAACGACAAACAGTGACCAGTTGTAGGCCCCAGAAATAGTATTTTGTATCAGACATAGAAGTTGCACGGAGGCAATGAAATGAGGATCAGCAATTGGCTGAGTGCCAAGCACCTCACTGCGTCAAAGGCGAAGCTCAATGGAGAAGGATGCCTGGATAGTGGATACAGGTCCGAAAGTACTGGCGAGTTTTTACATTAGTGGTCATAACGAGGTTTCATCTAGTTCGGAAGACTTTCTATGTAGTCATAACGACATTTTATCTGGTTAAGACGACATTTTATCTAGTTCTGATGACTTTTTATGTGGTCATAACGACATTTTGTCTGGCTAGGACAAAGTTTTATATGGTTCGGACGACGTATTGTGTGGTCATCAGGACATTTTATCTGGTTAGGATGACATTTTATCTGGTTCAGATGGCTTTTTATGTGGTCATATTGACATTTCAACTGGCTTGGACGACTTTTTATGTTTTCGGTACTTGAACAGTAACTGTTATGTTCTAATTAGTGAAACACATGATATATGGAAGGACAGATACTTGTACATGTTGTAGTTGGACATATATAATATATGTATATTATATATATATATATATATATATATATATATATATATATATATATATATATATATATATATATATACATGTATATATACCTTTATGAGCATATTTGGGGAAACGTAACAACTGAAGCAAAGATAAGACGCTACTTTATTGACGCAGGATCGTAGTGCTCAGCAACCTTAAAGGTAAAAAGAAGTGCTGCTACCAGCAGGTGGCTTCTTGTATATTAATTATGTGCATGGGGCAGACCAGTACACTTAATCTCTTGTCAGCTCAAGAATTGTGTGACACTTCAGCCAATGTCACCCTGGTATGCCCGGCCCACAAACAGAGATGAAAGAAAGGTTAATTATCGCATGACCATTGTAGCTAAAGGGCCCACCCAGGAAGTAAAAAGTGGCCCATTTTTTCTGCCCACTGGCTATTACCTTTAACTAAGACACGTCAGCTGTCTTCATTATGTGTGTTTATACAATCAGTTTGCAGTGAAAAAATGCAACTGACAGACACTTTTGGTAATAGATCTGGACAGCTGATGCAGAGACTTTTCAAACCAAGGTCATGCTTCCACGCACAAGATAAACCATTTTAGCTTTTTTAAGCGCAGGTGGTGGGGACCTCGGCGAGGCGTTTTAGGGGTTGTACTGGCTTGATCAAGTTGTACTGTTAGATATATACGATTATACTGTCTGCAGGTCTGTAGATAGTGTATAATGGTTGATGCATGACATTTCACCACAGGTCTACAAGTAGCCTTAGCCTTAGCTTGGATTAATGGCGTTGGATCTCAAGAAGGCATTCGACACAGTAAACCACCAGATCCTGCTGCAAAAACTTGAACATTATGGTGTACGCGATGTAAGCCTCAGATGGTTCAAGGACTACCTGATGGAGAGGACTCAAATATCGTATATCAATAGTACGAAATCCCAGGTTTGTCGCATACTTACTGGTGTGCCCCAAGGCTCAATCTTGGGGCCATTACTGTTCATCTTATACGTAAATGGCTTACCTGGCAGCCTCCAGAAATGCAAGGTAAACATGTATGCTGATGACACAGCTTTTTATTGTGCGGACAAAAACATCAATCTTGTGTCTTCAGCACTCAATGAGGATACCAAAAATGTGTATACCTGGTTATGTGCCAACAAGTTGAGCCTACATGTTGGTAAAACCAACAGCATCCTGATATGTAGCCACCAAAAACTAAGATACCTAGATACCCCTCACCTCAACATCAATGTAAACTCAAGTCCGATCGAACAGGTGGATGAGCTGAAGTATCTAGGTGTAGATATCGACTCACGCTGCAACTTCAATTCCTACACATCAAATCTTGTGAAGAAAATAAACAAATCACTAGGAATCATGAGAAGGTGTGCCATGCACTTACCACTGGAAACCAGGAAGACCTTACACAACAGCCTTGTTTTACCACTTTTTGACTATTGTTCCACTGTATGGAGGTGTACATCTCAGTCAAATATAACTCGCTTACAAAGCCTACAAAATAGGGCAATGAGACTTATTCTAAATGCAGCTCCAAGAACTCATATTGAAGACATGCTAAACAAATTAAAATGGATGAGCACAAAGCAGCGACTATTTTATAACAACATGATCTTGATGTGGCGAATAACTCATGATTGTGCCCCCCCATATTTCACGAAACATGTTTGCTTTGTCTCTGACCAGCATGATTACAATACCAAAGGTGCAACAAATGATAATTTGTTCATATCACGTGGCCACAGACACTCGCTTTTTGAGGAAAGGGCCTCTAAATGGAACTCTTTACCAGACAATTTGAGAAAGATCACATCAGTTCAGACTTTTAAAAGAAATTTGTCTAAGTATGTGGTATCAAACTGCTCAAAGTTTTGGACTAAATACCCCCTTTTATGAGCGAACATTTTTAACCTCAGTCTTATGGTATTTATGTTATCCTGAGTTTTACTGAGCAGTGTACTTTTATCCTTTTATTGCAGCCTTGCCAATTTTTCGTGTATATCTTGTTTTATTCACTGTTTGTGTATATGTCTTAATTTGTTTTATGGGCATAACGTAAAACAGCCTGTATTGCTGGTGTTATTTCCCAATAAAAACCTGAAACCTGAAACCATCTCTAGCAACATATAATATTTTGTTGGGTCTTTCTTTCTTTCTCCGCCATATTGGAACAGAGCTGCTTAACAATTTACTAAAAAAGAAAAGGATTATAACATATGGTTGTGCTTGTGTATCATTTGTATCACCCGTGGGTTTAGAGTGAAAGGGTCTTCACCTTAAACAAAATATATGCTATGTCCTGCCATGTATGTCATGTCATGTCATGTCACGTATGTCATGTCATGTTGTCATTCCATGTCAAATATGTTGTCATTCCGTCATGTGTCATGTATGTCGTGTAATATCATTTATGCCATGTCGTGTCATGTGTCACTTCGTCAATGTGTTATTCAATGTTAAGTATATGATGTATGTCGTATGTCATGCCATGCATGTCATGTGTCTTGCTATATATGTCATGTCATATACGTCACTTATGTCGTGTTTTTAATGTGAATGTTCCCTGTACGTCTGTGTTATTCCATGTCAGGTATGTAATGCAATGGCATGTCCTGCTGTCATGTATGTGAGCTATGTTATTCCATGTCATGTGTCAAGTCATATATGTCACTTATGTCTTTTGTCGTGTGTCACCGCATTCTATGTCAGGGTGTCATGCCATGTCTCGCCATCAGGGCATGTATGTCATGTCATGTCTTGTCGTGTACACCACGCCTAGAGCTGGCAACTGTTTGTCGTTGTATTTACATTTTTAGGTAAAGCTCACTCTCGACAAGTTCTGTTATATATTGTACATTACATTCATACGACAAATTAACCCTCCCTTAACACTAGTCACACATATATTTCAGATGCTACATATTCAAAATATCCAATTGACTTGGCTGCACTTTTGAAAATTGTCAATTCTGCACCCAATACCAATGGTCTGTATATGAGCATTGGAGCAATGTTGCGGAGTGGGGGTCGGAAGAGGGTTATAATATATGTTGTTGTGCCAACGTGAATACTTACTGATCCCTTGGCACGGGTGACGTCAGAGGAACCAGTGGACAAAACAACTCTACAGATTGGGGAGGGCACATTCGCCACTGACACTTCTTGGGTTCCAGAACTCTACTGTTGTGATATTGTCATTGTATTGATCGTTTGCATTCTGCACACCTTGGATTGAAGGTTCGTGTATATTGCCTTGTATGACTGTTTCGAAATTTCGTTTGAAGATTGCCGCCATTCTGGATCACATGACCAATCCAAATTAACATTTGCAGAAACTGACTTTGAAATTTTTTAGAATTGACACTTTGGGTTGGCGCCATTTGCGGATTTTGTTGCGTTTAATTATCATTTAACCTGAGGGAGATTTAAACAACTTGGATCTTGCAAATTGATTGTTTCTTGGAACTGGAAAAGTTTTTATCTTGCAAATTGACCTGTTCTAATTCAGTGGTTGGACTTGTAATTTTGCTCTGATACGATTGGATTTGAGTCTAATCAGTGTCTGAATTTTGTGCATATATATTGCTTTTGAGAATTGTATGAATTTTATTTTGTGCTGTTTTGTATGATTGTTGAATTGATTGTTGAATTGATTCAATTGACATGGTAGGGTTTTTTCTTCTTTCTGAAGCTAGCCAGAGTTATCTAGAATTTTTACAAATTCTGGGAGATTAATACATTTTTTTGTTGAGAATTGTGCTTCTTTGAGATTTAATTTTTTGGACAGTTTGAATTTCAGAATTGAAACAAAAACGGCTCCTATAAATTTATGCACAACTACAGTTAAAGCTTGAACTAGCCTGTCAGGCATAAGGGTAGCTAAGGCTGAACGGATTGCGACTATTTGTACAGAACTTGCAGAAAAAGGTGAATCTTTGACCCTTGAACGCTTGTTGGAGTTCATTTGCCTCCTGAATCCTGGGTTGCATTAGAGAGAGCAGGTGCCATCTGTTTTGAAATTCAAGAACAGCCAGCAACATTGCCACCAGAGGGAGCTGCATCTCCTGTAGATGTGATGTTACAGATCATGATGACCTCCATGATGCAGCAATTTGCCCAGCAGATGCAGCAACTGAACCAGTCTGTGCAGCATGTTGGTGAAACAGTACAGCTGGTTAACCAAAGGATGGGTAGTGTGACGCAGAGGATGGATGATGTGGAAACAACCGTCCAGTCATACAGGCCTGTACAGACATCCACTCCAAATCACCCGGTACCTGGTAGGAATGACCCAGGTGGTAGGTTGGTTCCTCCACCTACAGTGACACATGTTTCATTTCCGGGGAATACTCAAACAGCGATCGCAGGTAGTGGTCAGAGGACACTATGCAACCAACATCGGAGAGTTTGCCAACAAATATGACAGCCGCCATACATGATCAAACCATGCAAGGCCAAGGTCGGACCACACAAGCCTCTTCGTCACAAGGTCAGGCATTTAACCCTAGCCGGGGGCTAGTGCAGGGTCTGGCACAGAGTCAAGGTCACATTACTCCCATGCAATGGGCAGAGAGGATGGAATATTTCCATGTTACCCGTGCCTCCTGGTGTGGCTGTGTCACCGCTAGGCTACAATTTACCACCACCAGGATACCAAGGTCAAGGTCAAGAGTCTACTCCTCAACATTCTGCAGGGGCAGCAGCATATACAGGTTTAACTATTGTGCAGTTGACAATGTACAGTTGACTACGGTACCTTAGGTGACAATGTACAGTTGACTACTGTACCACCAGGACAGAGCATACAGTCAGCTTCTGTAGCTCCTGGTGTTAACACACCGCTGACGACTATGCCACCATACCTGCGACTGAACGTAGGATCCCCCTTGGCACAACAGAATGGAGGATCAAACCATGGTCCAATAGTGGGTCCACATGTGCAACAAGATGTACTGCCTGCACCACAGCCACATGTTGGTATTGCTCCACACCAGTACTTGCTCCGGTGCAACAAGTACCTGTTCCACAGCCACGGGGTGCAATTATGCAACCACAGTATCTGGGGCTACCACACTTCGATTTACCTCCACAAGGTCAAGGTCAGCCTTGTGTACCTCCTACTCCAGCATGTAACAATGTGAGACATGAGCCAACACCACCCAAAATGGCAACATATGATGGGAAGCAGGATTGGAGGCCATTCATACTCGAATTTGAAAGGGTGGCTCAGCGGTATGGATGGGTGGAACGGGACAGACTTGATACATATTATTATGCAAGATGTGGGGGATGACTATTAGCAACTAAAGAACAAGCTAGACCACAGGTTTGGCAGAAACGATCCTCTTGCAAGTATACGGCAACAATTGTCTGCATTAAAACAAAGGTGTGATAAGTCGCTTGAAGAATTTGCAGTGAGAGTGCAGAAGCTGTCTTAGGATAGCTATCCTGATGCGGATGGTGCCGCTCTGGGTATTCTACGGAATATGTCCATGGAGACATTTCTGAAGGGCTTCCCTCACCAGAGAGTGGTCTTACAGGTACTCAATAAGGAGCCAGGGGCCGATTCCTAAGACGTGAGTTCAAACTCAAACCCTGAGTTTGTACTCAGTGTCTGAGTGTGACTCACCTGAGTTCAAACTCAGAATGTGCCTGAGTGCATTCCCAAAACGAAACTGGATAAAGACTCCGCTGAGTCAATTCTCGTATGTGCTCTTTATAAAAGGAGATAAGAATCACGTAGTTACGCCTTGTTCAGGTGTAAACAATCCATTGTAGCAGCGTGTTCACAATTCCAGCCCCCAAATAAAATTTATCGTTGGCAATCAACAAGGCAGGTGCGAGGAAAGGGGTGGTACATAGATCAGAGGGGCGGCTTTTTCAAGTCTGGAGGAGAAAACGATCATTGCTTTTTATTTGGAGTACCGCCACATCCTGGAATCGCGATTTCAAGGACTCCAGTATAAAAGGAAGAAGACAGAGTTGTGGGGAAAGGCAGTGAATAGGTAAAATAACCCGTGATCTATTCTAGGTTGCCGTGAGTAGACCTAGGCAAATGAAAAGTGCGATGAATTAAATCCTTCAAAACTCAATGATTAATCTTTATTCTAAATTTCTTTTTGAGTTTAAACGTATATGTACTCTGTAGGCTGTAGGCCTCGCATACGGGCAATACTGCATAGTACTAAATAAGTCAGCCCAGTGACGTAGTGTTAGCACAAATTCCAATCTGTCCTTCCTTTACCTTCTGGACCCAAATTCTGCGGTCAAGTGAATATTTCTCACATACAGTGACCAGTGGTGACACTGTATTGTACACAGTGTCATTTCTCTTTTTTCATTATTTATCATAGTGTGGTGAGGATTATCTACACACAGTAGGTCGAAATATATACTAAAGGCAACCACATATACAGGCCTATAGTAGGCACTATTAAATTGAAGCCCAAACCAGACAATATTTTGAATTTATTGAATATTGCAAAATTTGACAGTAAAAGGTAATATAAAGACCTATAGTAGGCACTATTAAATTAAGGCCAGAAATCATTTTGAATTTACTGCAAAACTTCTTTGTAAAAGATAGGCCTAATATAAAATTTTAACTTTAATTTTTTAAATTTTGCCAAAAATTAGCTCAAAACAGAATTCTGTTTTTAAACTGAAAACTTTCACCCATGCACCACTTGTAAAGTGTGCCGAGGAAACCTGTGTACTCATATCCCTAAACTTCGCATTCAAAGAATTAAACAACATAATATAAAATTTATTTCACCAGTATACCTTTTTCTAGTTATCTTTTCATGTTGCTCTTTAACAATTATAACACATTAAAAAACATATGTAATGATTAGGCCTATAAGACATAAGAGGCCTGAGTCTAATCCTTTATTTAGTTGATGGAATCATTATTGGCCTAAATTGTAGCATTAAAATATATAACAAAAAGGTTTAAATTTTATTAATATTTTTCCTTATTGAATATTTTTTTTAACTTTCCAATCTTATCATCCATGTTATTTAGGGTTATGTCGGAACTTACATATGACTTCCTTTGAATAATTACCCGCTACATTTTTATTTTTGTGGGTGAACAATTAATCCTTTTTTATAATTTTATACATGTCTTGTACGATATCGATTAATCAATTTATTAATTTATTTATTTTAATGATGTAATTTCTTTAATTGAAAAAGATCTTGAAAATAAACTGGCGTACAGTACGCAGACGCAACCCAGACTTCACCATGGACGCTCCCCATACATTTACATGCAAAATAATAATTGATTTTGCGCCATCTGTAGGATGCATTCAGTTTCAAATTTGTTTCGAAGAAACCAAGAACAGCCTTAATACCCACCAGCAATATTGTAAAAATCTGATTTAGTAACTGAAATTTCGTTGTCACTTGATGGCATCTTTACAACCTCATTGAGATGTGCAGTGATAGCCAAGGAGACCCTTCGGATAGACCTACAAACAGACGATGCAGGCAGGCCAATTTTTGTGTCCCCAACGACCAGTTGAAAGGCACCGCACGCGTAAAACCGCAAGTACAGGCGCTCGCAACGTTCACTCAGTCAAGCTTCCGTGCTAATATACGCGGTGTGTGTGTGTGTGGGGGGGGGGGGGGTATTGGACTACAAGGGTGGACCTGGAACATCTGTGCGTTCAATAACCCACATAGGGCCATATCTGCAATAAAATATGGACGATGCTATTTTCACCGTACGGTGAGAATAGCGTTTGGTCTATTTTCACCGTGCGGTGAGAATAGCGTTTGGAAGGAGTTTTGTCTATTTTCACCATACGGTGAGGATAGAGTTTTGTCTATTTTCACCGTACGGTGAGGATAGGGCTTGGTCTATTTTCACTGTATGGTGGTGATGGTACAGTTTGGTATATTTTCACGGTGAGGAATATGGCGGCTCTATTTTCACCATTTGGAAAATAGAAATTGAGAGCCTAAGTTGTGCAAATATATGGTTATAGCTTGTCACATAGAACTGAGGCAAATTAAGATTGGAGAAAAATGCTTAGTTTAGGGAGATAGCTAGCTTCGTAGTATAGTCAATAGGAAAGGGGACCAATTTCCTTTGCACCGTGACAGCATTGAATGTTTGGCTTTTCAACATCTCAAATTGATGTATATAAATTCACTCTGCCCACCCTTTCATTTTCGTTGCTTCGTGTTTTTTTTTCTTCTTTTTTTATACGATCCTTAACTAAGTCATAAGGAGATACATCTAACTTGCAGGCAATAGAACACCCAAATGGATTCAGTCAGCCAAGTTTAACATTTTATCTTGTCATGTTTTCAGGATTAATACATTGAGTAAACTTGCATGTGATCCAACCATTCATTTTGCCTGCTCCCTGGGAAACATCAAGGGGGGTACGGACACTACAGTTACACAATAAAATGCATATACAGTGGTCCCTCCTTTGGGAGACCGCCCCTAGTGCCACCCAAAAGGCAGTCACATAAAGCAGGTGGTCCCTCAAAGGAGGGATAAAAAACATGAAAAGTACTACAGAGAGCCCTGACAACTGTGGTCTCTCAAAGGAGGTGGTCTCCCAAAGGAGTGGTCTTTTAAAGGAGGGACTACTGTATATTGAAAATGGTCCTCTGTTTTGGTTTTGCCATCATAACTTGTGAAGTACATAGTGTACTAGTATACCTGTTATGATTTTTTTTCATCAAAGAGGACAAGATCTTGGTGGATGGTAGCCAAATAATATAATATAGGAGCTCCATGTGACGACGTTGTGGTTTTAGGCCCATCCGCCACCATCTTATTAGCACAAATAATTGACTGCACAGATGAATACACAATATTTTATTGCAGATATGGCCCTATGTGGGTTATTGAACGCACAGATGTTCCAGGTGCACCCTCTTAATCCACTCCTCCTCCCCCTCCCCCCCCACACAGCGTATATTAGCACGGAAGCTTGACTGACAGAATGTTACGAGCGCCTGTGACCGCAAGGTTGCAGCAACTTCAAGAACGGAAGGAAAAGGGCATCCATGATTCGAAGCTCTTTCTAAATTCTAAGTCAGTGGATATCATATTCATGATACGATGGATACCATTCGAGGAAAACCTATATCGCTGAATCAATTGTTTGTCAGATAATGATTCAAGAGGATTATAATAATCTATAATACGGCGACGATGTAGGCCTCCATGTGAATGTAATTGACGATAACGGCGAATACGGTATGAAGCATCCAAAACTCCACACATGTTCATGATGATTATGATAATGCCTTAATCCGGGACTGATTTCAATCACGCTGAGTGTGGTCTCCAGCTGACTCAAAAAGGCGAGTTTGAAACTCAATAATTTTATTTGAATAAACTCAAACTCAGGTTGTGACGGCACTTAGGAATGAACTCAACTGCCGGATCTGAGTTCAAACTCAGAATTGAGTGCGTACTCAGGGTTTGAGTTCGAACTCACGTCTTAGGAATCGGGCGCAGAAGATCTGGAGACTGCTCTTCACTGATAAAAATCCATGAGCAGAACTATGAAACTATGTTTGGGAAAAAATCTGTGAAAACGGTATCATTTGGTGAGGATGTGGAAGTATATTTAGCCAGAACCATGGGTACTGACAATGAAAGAAAATCCAAACAGGAAGATATAGCCACACTGATGGAAAAGTCCATCTCCACGGCTGTGAAGACTGGCATTGAGGAGGGCATGAAAAGTATGGCTACCATCCTCAAGGGTTTGATAGGAAACACACAGGTAAAAATATCACATAACCCTGGGAGTCCAGCAAAGACTGCCAGGACTGAAACTCTAGGGACACCTCCAAAGGAAAAGTGTGTTTGCTACCGGTGCGGTAGTCCGGCACACTTTGCAAGAGAATGCCCAAAAAAGTACTCTGGTTCTCCAAGGACACCTTCCCCCGACATCTCCCAGGAATTTAAACTAAGGGTTGTAGGCTCTGGCCACCCAGCAACTCCAACAAAGAGGGAGGGCCAGATCGCCTGTATATAGTGTAAATAGTTCCCTGTTGAGGGAAGTTGTTTTTAGAAAGATGCAAGGGTACAATGTCAGTCTTCTGCTGAGGCAGAGGAACAGCTACCGGCTCCAGATATATCCATGGGTCCTAGTAACTTTGTTACTAGTACTCCTGTCCCACAGGAGACAGAGATGGTGCCAACCTCGGTAGCACCTTCTCCTATAGGCTCTTCTCCAAGGAGGACAAGGCGAGGCAGAGCTGTTTGTCTCCCTTCTTATTTGAACCAATATGATTTTGGCTAGCTATCCACTTCCATATCAGTTACTGGTTGGAATGACTCCAATCATCTGAGTATCTGAACTGATGTTTCTTTCAAAATAGCTGCATACTCTATAGTTATTCGTGACCGGCTGTAAATATGTACATATGTAAGTATTTTCTGAATAAAGGATTCAATGACTCACAGATAAGTGTCGTTCCTTGTTTTTCAGAGTAAAGATCGTTTGCTCTGAGTGTAAATAGTTCACTTGGAGGACAAGTAAGGATAAAACCATGTATATATTTTCAGGAAAACTGGCCTGAAGAGTGGATGCTCTCGACATTTGGGAGGGTGAGAAAGAGGAAGGAGAACTGTCTGATGAGGATGATTTGGGATGGAAAGAGGTGAGGAATGTTCAGGAAAGAGACAAAGATCTTCACATAACCCTTCCGCAGTCTTTTCCAGAGTACCTGTTGAAACCCAGTCAGAGCACTACTGCCGCAGTTAACCTTGGTCCCTTACCTAAGTATTTGACCCAAGCTACAGGAGGCAACAGGGCCTCAGAAGGATGGGAAGATTCTGTGGACAAGAAGAAGTGCCACCCCTGTCCTCTCTGTGGTGGAAGATTTACACATGTGAAGCGCCATGTGCTAAAGAATCATCTGCCGTGGTACATATCCCCCACTACCTCCTGCTGGGAGTGTGGGTTTGTGTGCACGCAGGTGATCAGCCTGATGGAGCACTTCAAGGAGCACCAGGTAGGGATTGGGGAATTCCAGGACAGCTACCTGTAGGCTTGGGCATCACTGATGACAACCTTGTTAATAACCCTGGCGGAAAAATTGGAGTCCCAGAATGTCACAGCATTATTCCAGAAAGTCCAGGATGATCACCTTTATGCGGAAGGAGCTGTAATCACAGAGGTGGAAAAAAAGCTGATGAAGGAGTACAGCAGTAGGGTGACAATGTTCTTTTGGCCGCTGCCAGAGACCCTGTGTATTGAGCCACCAAACTGCTTACCTGCTCTGCTCCACTGGAGAGTGTTGGCATCCATGGTGAGTGCCCTGAATGAAGAAGAGGAAGAAGTAGTCAGGAATATCATGAGGATGGTTCACACTATAAGCATGCAGGGGGAGGAGTGCAACATGATTGTTGCCAACCTTCTTCAGTACGTATTTGTAGAGGCACACTGCCATCTGGGGGAGCTTTTATACCGCACCAACTTGCCGGATCTAGATGCAGTTATGGATCGGTTTCCAACTAGTGAGGAGGAATTCCAGATTGAACACCTGGTCAGCAATCAAGTTTTTGAAAATAAGTGAAAAACACCAGCAGGTATGGGGAGCCTTGCAGAAGACCCTAGAGTACATCTCACGGTAGGTATACATCCACGATTCATAGGGAATCACAGCAGAAGCAAAGTCACGAAGATGATTTCCACCCTCCAATATCTTCTGCAAGAACCCAAAGTAAAAGGTGTAGGAGAGATTGGGCTGGATAACACCTTGGAGAAAGTGTCACCAGAGGTTCTGACACAACAGAAGTGGGTGTTGGAGACCATACTTCTGCTTGTAGCCAGGAACTCCTAACCAGTTGTGATCTATTGTAGGGATGACAAAGATCAAAGGATCTTGCTGGAATGTTTAAATGTAATGAAGTACCACCTACCAACCACCCAGAAAGTTCACATGCACTGCTTCCATGGGAGTGCTCAGGGTGTGGACCGATGTCTGAAGTATTTCCCAAATACCGTGTTTGGCATTACTTGGAAGGCGGCTGACGGCCGATAGAGGATTGTTCAACAAAGCCCCCTGGACAAGGTGATGCACTGTATGGAGTAGGAATCCCCAAAGTACTCAGTCATAGCAGATGTTCACACTCTGGCATGATTTTGGAAGTGGCCAAGTTGGTGGCTCGGGCCAAAAACATACCGCTGTCCGTGATCTGTGACGTCACATGCATGGTGGCTAAGGAATTCTACGGATTGTAGACGGAACCAGCGTCAGCCATTCCATACCAGTTGAGAACTGAGGGTCTCTGTAGGAAGGTTGGATCTGAGCCAACCTAAAAAGGCAAACAGCAGTGGATACTCCAAATCTACAGGTTGGATTTCAAGCCAACCCTGTGGATAGTGATTCCGATAGGTCCATTGGGTCCGGGTTGGATTTTGAGCCAACCCGACACATAATTACATAAGTATATATTAGGGCTGGGTTGGATTAAAGCCAACCCAACATAAATTCAAATTGGGTTTGGGTTGGATGTTGAGCCACCCCGACACATATTTACATAAATATATACAAGTGATGGATTGGATTAGAGCCAACCTAACATAAATTCAGATCAGTTAGACAGGTTGTCTGACTGATAGTTAATTCCTGTAAATATGTTCATATTGAAGGAGTTCGGAGTGTCGGACTCCTTGTGTCTGTATGAATGTGGAGGCGGTGTGTGAAGATGTTTAACTGGAAATGGCATGTGGAGTTAATATCTCACTCACTAACTCAGAGTGCATGAGGGAATGGCCTGAATGTTACTAATTTTTCTAACATGTAACTTTTATATAGAAGTGCATTTAAATGTCACCCTGCAAATGGGGTAAAAGTTAATCTTTTTTGAAAGATGTGCAATAAAACCTAGGCATTCTGTATTTTGAATGTCCTGTGAGAAAGTCACTAACATTACTTTCTTCTTCTCACTTAAGGTTGCACCTAGGAATGACTCATTCCATCCATGCACCTTTTTGACCTCCAGATTTTTATGTAGTACTGTGCAAAATTGTGTATTTTCGGCCACTCCCTTCAAAATTATGGCTTGGCGTTTCCAAAATTAAGACATCCTCGAGACAAATGAAATAAAACGGGGAAGGATGTTGTGCCGACGTGAATACTTGCTGATCCCTTAGCACGGGTGACGTCAGAGGAACCCATGGACAAAACAACTCTACAGACTGGGGAGGGCGCATTCGTCACTGACACTTCTTCGGTTCCAGAACTCTACTGTTGTGATATTGTCATTGTATCAATCGCTTGCATTCTGCACACCGTGGATTGAAGGTACGTGTATATTGCCCTGTATGACTGTAGTGCTATGTATCTTATGTGTTTATCCTGAAGTCTGTGCACAGTTCAGCACTTCATATGTAACCAAAAGTATATATTTTGCAAATGTTTCAGAGCAACTATAATGATATTATATATGCTGTGGCCGCAATTCACTTTGACATCCAAATCAAATGTATTTTTGTGAGACTGCCCCGCAAACATAGCATTCATTGTGCAATGTTCAAAATAGCGCTTGCCACTACATGGCGTCGTGTCACATTTGGATTTGTAACTATATTTTGTTCCATAAATGTATTATCACGAATTATACAATTTGGGTTGCAGTGCAGAGAACAAGTATCTGCACTGCTACATAATGTACTACTATCTAGGTGTCTTGTCATGTTTATGGTCAGTAACATTTACAGCTTCATTTCTGTAGTGACTCTCTATGAGAATAGATTTTTTTTCTTTTGGGGGGGATATAGTTTCATGCTTTAAATACTCAATCTACAAGAACAAACTTCACATATACATGTATGTTTCAATTTTATATGGTGGATCAAACAAGGATCTGTTAAATGCTACATAGATGTTATACTTTTGAACGTGTTACATCAAATTGTTGTCATTATATTGTGTACCATAGGTTACAGTTTACTTTACTACTTGATTCTCTCTGCCGACTTGAAACATACATGCAAGTCATTGCCAAAATATGACAGTTTTATCATTACTTAATCCATTATGGTAAATGGTAATATATGTAAAAAAAGTGTGATCTCCAGAGGCATAACACAGGGTAAGTGTTCAAGTTGTAGTGAACATTTTCATTTAAAATGCATAGATGGGGATCGAAATATTGATAAATTGTGGTTCTGTCCAGTTTCTTTACAGTCAGAGTTCCCGTTCAATCACACAGACAACAATGATGAATTTTTAAATTTCATCTCCGAAATCTGGTATCTACACCTTTTTAATCAATGTAGCATGACCAACACCATCTGTACCAGTCAATATTATATACATGATACCTTCCACTCAGAAAATAATTTAATTGAGCAGTCATCCATTGTATCTTTTGTTCATTTCAATATCAGGAGTTTACCAGCCATTATGAATGAATTAAATATTTTCTTAGATGCACTCAAATTTAGGTTTGATATAATAGCTCTATGTGAAACGTGGTTAAAGCCTTCTAATGAGGATATTTGTAACTTAGAAAACTATCAACATGAAAAATTATTCAGACCTAATAGACTAGGAGGAGGGGTCTCATTGTACCTCGAACCAACATTCAGTATGTTAAAAGAGATGATTTGTCATTATTTAATGAATTAATGGAATGTCTATTTGTTGAGATTCAGAATATCCAAAATGATCCGAACGTGATAGGTGGCGTCATCTACAGACCCCCAGGAACGGACTTGGACAATTTTAATGAACAATTCGACGTTCTTCTAGGCAAAATAAAACAAGAAAAGAATCATGCTGTCTCCTGGGTGACTTTAATATAAATTTGCTAAATATAGATAAACACCCAGCTTCTTCTGGTTTCATTGAAAACTTATATAGTAACCTCTTCCTTCCATGTATCAATAGGCCCACAAGAATAACTGAACATTCAGCAACACTTATCGATAATATTTTACTAATGTTTTAAATGATCACTCAGAACGTTTAAATGGTATTTTTTACAATGATCCTTCATATCATTTACAAATTTTCCATATCATTTTTAATAAAAATGTTATTCCCACTCAAAATGAAAATAAACAGTATTGTATCAATATTAAGTCATTAAACAATTTTCACAAACGCCATCAAACAATTTTTATGGATGGACGTTTACGACAAAACAGATCCTGACGTAGCTATGTCATACTTTGTTCGAAGTCTCCAGAAAGCATACAAAGAAACCATTCCTTTGCATGCGGTTAATTCTAGATACAAAAGTAATAGACCTTGGCTAACCCAGGGAATTATTAAATCTATGGACAGGAAAAATAAGTTATACAGAAAGAAAACTGATACACCCACTGAAAATAATAAGCAGAAATATAACAACTACTATAATAGACTTAACCATACTCTTTGCATAGCTGAGAAAAAAACATTATTCTGAAATAATCAAACGAAATAAATCTGACTTTTCTAGAGTGTTGAAACTTATAAGGACTGTTATCAGCAAACAAAAAAAGTCCCAGGTAACTAAACGATTTAAAAATGGTGACTCCTATATTACCAATCCAAAAAACATGGCTAACAAATTTAATTCCTACTTTGTAAATGTGGGGCATTATTCTGAAATAATCAAACGAAATAAATCTGACTTTTCTAGAGTGTTGAAACTTATAAGGACTGTTATTAGCAAACAAAAAAAGTCCCAGGTAACTAAACGATTTAAAAATGGGGACTCCTATATTACCAATCCAAAAAACATGGCTAACAAATTTAATTCCTACTTTGTAAATGTGCGGCAATCACTTGCTGATAAAATACCTGGAACACCAGTAACTCCTTACTCCTATCTTCGAGGCAGTTATATTAACTCTTTTTATACTCTCCTTTTGTAGAGCAAGATATTATATCCATCATTAGGTCACGCAAAGATTCTTGTCCAGGATGGGATGACATACATCCCAAAGTACTAAAATTTGTACCTTACGAAATCGCCAGTCCCCTTACCTACATTGTAAATTTATCGTTAGAAACTGGTGTATTTCTTAGTGGTTTAAAACCTGCTAAAGTAACGCCCATATTAAAAAAAGGTGATGAAGAATAACTTGTTAATTATAGACCTATCTCACTTTTCCCTGCCTTGTCTAAAATTTTTGAAAAAGTGGTACATAAACAATTGATTTATTATCCTGATAAACTTGATGTACGATATGACCTTTAATTTGGATTCCCTAAAGGGTACAGTACAGAATATGCAGTAATCTATCTGTTTTGTAAAATATCGGAGGCCTTGGAGAGAACAGATTAAGTTGTTAGTATTTTTCTAGACCTCTACAAGGCCTTCGATACAGTAAACCATGATATATTGTGTAAAAAAACTACCTTTCTATGGAATCCGGGGAATAGCTCTGATTTGGGTTAACGGTTACCTGTCCGAGAGAACTCAATTTGTATGTTATGAGAATGAAGACTCTGATGGTGTACCTATATACTGTGGTGTTCCCCAGGGGTCCATTCTTGGACCCCTGATGTTCATTTCATATATCAATGATCTTGGTCTTGTATCCCAAGATATGTTGTGTATGCTTTTTGCAGGTGATACAAGTTTACTTTATAGCGATTAGAATGTTGATACACTGAAACATAAAGTTAATAATATTTTAATTGATATCATTCAATGGTTTCATACAAATAAATTATCAGATAATTTAGATAAAACAAATTATATGGTTTTTCAGTCTCGCAATCAACAGACTTGTTCAACCAATTTCTCTGTTCAAATTAACGACAAAATTCTCTCTAAAGTTGATACTTTCAAATTCTTAGGTGTCTAGTTTGATAAAAATCTAAGCTGGAAAGAACATGCATTGTACATATCTAAAAAAGTAAGTAAAACAATGGGAATTTTTAAGAAGATAAGACACAAATTTGGTATTAATATACTTATACAATTGTATTATGCTCTGGAGTATCCCTACTTTCTCTATTGCTATACCACATGGGCGATCACATACCCTACCACAATAGACAAACTAATTAAACTTCAAAAAAAGGTTTTACGAATTATTACATTTTCGATGTACAACTCACATACTGATCCTTTTTTTCATAAATTCAAAATTTTAAAATTTCAGAGCTTGGACCTATTCCTACTGGTCTACTCATGTATAAAGTTAAATTCCTTCTTGCTCCTCTTGTATTCCGAAAATTATTTACTGAAATCTCAACAATTCATAATCACGATACTAGACAAAGGCAAAATTTTTATATACATCCTTTCAGACCTAATGTAAGAAAATTTGCAATAATAAGTCACGGACCTCACGTATGGAAAACAGTGCCAAATTCTATACAAAATGCAACCTGAATTATTTTATTTAAAAAACGTCTCAAATCGTACATAATTGAAGATCAGTGATTAATAGTTTAATTGATATTATTGTCAATGTTCCTAGTAGGTGATTTTTGTTTGACTCATGTCCTTGATTAAGTGCCCACTCAGTCTGGAGGGAATATAAGCCCTGTGGGATTTCCTCTCTCCAGCTGAAAATCATATCATCTTTGTGTCTCATATTGTTTTTGTGTACCAATTGTTAAGATTTAATGATATTACTATATGGTACTTTGATTTTGAAATACACCGTCTGTATGATTTTCAGAAAATAAAAAGTACAATACAATACAAACCTTAAAAGACAAATTCAGCGCTGAAAAACAAGATAAATCCACGCCCGTTGCTGTTGATTCATGTAACTTTGACTCCGTGCCCATTGACCACGACGAAGTTGTTAACACCCAGGATAAAACAGCTGACGTCGCCGAAGTTGATAACACCCAGGCTAAAAAAGCTGAAGACAACAATCCAGAAAAATCTGACATGAAGAAAATCCAAACACTTAAATCATCAACAGGACAAAAGAATGTAATCGATACTAAGTAAAAGAAAAACAAAAGTGCCAGACCAACAAATCCCTCTAAAATGTTAAAACAAACAGAGACTAAGAAGACAGACTAAAAAACAAAAGAACAGTATTGCCTTCCGACATGTGTCTACAACAGACAATTTAATGACCAAGATATGATACAATGCATCACATGTATGGAGTGGTATCACTTCAAATGCACAGGCGAAGGTGAAGACAGTATAGGTACCAGCCCAGCAAACATACTCTAATTGGGCCAGTACTGGCTTTGTACAGGCACATATCGGCAGTACCGGCAGTTGGTTAGCCGGTACAAAGCCGTTACACTACCAGCACTTATGAAAAGAATAATTCCTGCTGCTGAAGGTGAGTTTCCTGGACGGTTCTGGGCCAGTAATGGCCCAATACAGGCAAATTCTTCTCAACAGCACGACACCTGGTGAGCAGTTGCAGTGCAGTGAATCGAATTGTGGGATACCAAATTGAGCGCCAAACACGAGTGAGCGACGGACGGGTGACCGGTTACATCAGCGGCAAATTACCATTTTTGATATATCTCTAGTGAGTTTATTTCATACATTCAATTCAATACATTTTGTAGCATACATGGATTATAGTTTCACGGCTCATATGTGTAGAATCACACGGAGCCTGAGGTAATCAAGTGGGTGCAGCACAGTGAGCGAAAATATAAGCATTTGCCTATACTATAGGGGATTCTGATCGAAAATGTCTTACTGGTCAAAGCGGCGAAAGATTAAATCAAAAGTAAATGAAAAGCTGCAGAACATTGCTGATAATGATGCACGGGGCACAGAATTACTAGGTGATGTCAGTGTCAATGTACAAGATGACAGCAATGGTGAAGTGGTCATTGAATTCGAATGTGAAAATGGAAGTGTCTCTGAAGATGAACGATTACATAGAGTGCATAATGAAGGGAAAACTACAGACAGTCACGATGACATGAATAGTATTCCTACTCCTAGTATGCACCAGGCCCAGGCCCAGGATGAGATTTATGATAACGATCTGTACTATGACTGTAGCTCTGGATCTGATAATGATCATGGTTTCTCTGACGATGACAGTGTCAATGATAAAGAGATTGATCTGCGTCCATTATTGTGTAAATGGGCAATTGACAATAAAGTAACTCACACTGCTCTGAGACAGTTGCTAGGTATTCTGCAGAAATGTCATCCAGAGCTACCAAAAGATCCCAGAACACTTCTATATACTGGGGAAGTTGAAGGGATTAAGGATTGTGCAGGTGGTTTGTACTATCATTTTGGTGTTAAAACAGGTATCTTGTCCAAATTACATTCTTATACAGAATTACTGGAGACCGACACATTGTCTGTTCAGTTTAATATTGATGGACTGCCATTATTCAAAAGTAGCAGTGAGCAGTTTTGGCCAATTCTAGGCCTATTACAAACACAAGTTGCTGTCAAATTGGAGCCATTCATAGTAGGTTTGTTTTTAGGAAAATGTAAGCCAAAAGATCCTAATGAATATTTATCAGATTTTGTAAAGGAATTGACTGAACTACAGGCAAATGGACTGAACTACAATGGAAGGGTCTACAAAATTTTGATCGCTAGCTTTGTCTGTGATGCCCCTGCTAGAGCATTTACTAAACAGATCAAGTCACATACAGGCTATTCTGGATGTGAAAAGTGCTGCCAGACAGGGGTGTACACCAGCAATAAAATGACATTTCCTGAAGTAAATGCTCAGCTTCGAACAGATGCTAGTTTTGATGACATGGCAGATGAGGACCATCATACTGGCCCTAATCCTTTAAGAGGATTATCACTTGGTATGGTGTCCTGTTTTCCTCTTGATTATATGCACTTGGTGTGCTTGGGTGTTATGAGGCGACTTTTAATGTTGTGGATGAAGGGGCCACTGAAGACTCGATTGGGAATGCAAACTAAATCATTAATATCCGAATCGCTTCTTCATTGTGCCCGTTATATGCCCAAAGAATTTGCCCGTAAACCAAGGGCACTGAGAGAAGTAGAACGCTGGAAGGCGACTGAATTTAGATCATTTCTTCTCTATACAGGGCCAGTAGTTTTGATAGATAAAATTGCTACTGAAATGTACAAGAACTTCCTGTTGCTGTCAGTAAGCATACACATATTTACTAATCCATCCTTGTGTCATAGTTTCTGTGATTATGCACAGGAACTTGTTGTCTGCTTTGTTCAGCACTTTTCCAAGTTGTATGGAGCAGATCAGATAGTGTACAATGTGCACAATTTGATTCACCTAGGCCTGGATGTTAAAGTGCATGGTCCATTGGACCAATTTGCATCATTTCCATATGAAAACTTTCTTGGAAGTTTAAAAAAAATGGTCCGCAAGCCAAACTTTGCACTTCAGCAAGTGGTCCTCAGGTTAAATGAAAGGTCCAAACTACCAGCTGTGAATTGTGCGCCTATTGACAAATCTTCTGTATCCCTGAAGAAGCAACACTACTCTGGTCCACTTCCAGATAGAAATGCACACTACACACAGTACAAGAAAGCCCAGATGAATGGATTTCTTATTACCACTCAGATGGGTAATAATTGTATAAAAGTAGGGGATAAAGTGGCCATTGTAAAAAACATCTTGCAATGTCAGACAGGAGTATATATTGCTTATAAAATATTCAAGACAAGGGATGCATTTTTTTCCTATCCGCTGAACTCTAGGCAAATAGATATCCACAAAGTGTCAGAAATTTCTGCACAGCTTTTTATTACAGATGTTAAATCTATTAAAGGCAAATATGTTTTGCTACCGTATAAGGATGAGCATGTAGCAATGCCTCTAATCCACACATTTTAAGACAGCCGTCTTTCTGTCATGAAATAGATTACTAGAGTCTATGGTTGCAGGGAGAAGATGATGGGTGTTAGAAGAATCAAAATGTGCTCAAGTCACTTATTAGTTGTTTCCAAATCAGAAACACATTGAATCTCAGTTTGGACATTAACAGATTCATGAGTGTTCACTATAAATGTATTGCAAAATATGCACTATTACATTGATTGGTTTCTGTCAAATGTCAATTCGTGCATCTGTATATAAGTGTAAATGTATTGCAAAATGTATTGAATTATCCAAATTTTCCAATTGTAAAATTTTATGTTTCAGGTAAAATTCTCGAAAAAATGTATGTAGTTGTTGTGTTTGGGGGAACAAACGAGGTTGAACTAGTGCCGTCCAACTGGCTCCCAAACCAAAGCTCAACCTATTGGCCTCCATTTAGGTCTCCTTATGCCATCACTAAGGCAGTGAAGGAAAGGCTAGACCCTGACGTAAAGACATGGCCAAAGTATGGCATACAGGTGTTGTCTGCAGCTCGTAAGTATTTTATGTACATAATCATATTTTTTGCAATATAGTGTGACAACACGCAACATACAGGGCAAGAAAATCCCTTCGGGGTTTAGTTGTCTGAGGACAAGTGCTCCTATATTTAAAAAAAAAATGTCAATTTCACTTGTTTGTCAAATATAAGACAGACTTCAGATCTATTTGAGTTTACGTCTATTGAAAAACTGTTCAAAAGTTAATAGAATTTTTAGATAAATTTGGTATCTGATAGATCCTGATAATTGCTTTTATCAGAATGTATGTACAGTTTATTAAACAAAACTGCAAAAATGCAGACTTTGTGAGCATGATAAGCAAATTGATATTATGAATATGGTTCTAAAAAAAATATATCCAATTTCTTTTGTGACAAATGTATAAACAATCATAACATAGTGATAAATTTAACTCAATTTCCAATTCTTCAAGGTGACTATGAAGATGGACGAAGAAAAGCCAAAAAGGCTGAAGACACAGACAACCTTGAAACAGATGATGGATTACCCTTAGGCAGAGGAACTCGGAAGTAAGTTTTGTGTTTTTATGTAGTTACACAGAGTAAATGATTGATATATATATATATATATATATATATATATATATATATATATATATATCCTAATAGAAGCACATCCCAACTTCTGACCCAGGTGGGCTTTATTCCATGTCAACATATTTCCAGTCATGTAGCCAACTAATGCTACCAAATGAAAAGTAAGTGTCACTTGTAGGAAATTAAGACTTTTTTGATCGCTATGTACTGTAGAGCCAAGTATTTTTTCTTTCAAAATAGTAATAGTTCCTTGAAAGCCCTGTCTTGTCCAATCAATTTTTGCAGTAGCAGAGCATGCTTCTATTAGGATGAATAGAGTATATATCAGTGCTCGACATTAACCCTTGCCTAATTACCCCATGCAAATAGGAAACTGGCCAGGGCAAGTAGATTTTTTGGGACACCTGCCACTCAGGAATAGTGGCTCTCCAACTATCTCAATGTGAATGAACAAAATTAAGAACTGGTCATACATTTAATACAATTTTCAGTGCCTTTCCTTGTCAGTGTAATACCAATTGTGTGGGAAAACAACCTTATTTATACCCAGAACTCAGGGAAAGGTATACACAAAAAGCACTGTTTTGAGGCTGCCTAAAATACTTCCCCACAAGGCCCAAATTAACCCTTTCATTGTTGAATTTTGGACTGAGTCAAAAGCTTTCCTTGGCGCACTTTGTGCCCAGTGCACACAAAGTGCGTTGAGGAGAGCTGTTAACTGACACTGTAATTTCCAAAAGAAAATTCAGACCAGGCATGATAGGAGATGAAATGTAGAATTTAAACGCATGTATTAAATTCTCTTATGGATATAAATTATTTTTAGATGAATATTCTTGGGAATTATTCAATAGAGGTGAAAGAGTTCATCTTTGGGACAAGTAAAGATCAACAGGCACTTGCCCTTCCAGGCAAGTACTTCAAAATGGTCACTTAAATACATGTTTTCTTTGCAGTAAACTTCTTAAGAACAGCCTGTCATACTGGTTTCATATTTATGGATATTACCTTGGTAGATATCCACCAAGTTTGTGAAATGAATGCTTCATGGGTTTTATTCAATATTTTTTACACAAGGTTGTATGGATATACATAGTTCATATTTTTGTAAGCTGGTTGTGCTGAGATTGTTCTCTGTAAACTTCAGAAGCTGTAGTCAGAAAGCATGGGTGGCACAGCAGCCAGTAAAAGACTGTTTGAGCAGTTGAGTGCATGGTATCAGTCAGCAGAGCATAGGATCATTATGATCCTCTAGGTTTTATGATGTCTCAAAAGAAAATCAGTTTCTATTATTAGTGTATAAATAAACTACATTTCTCTAGGCGTAAAAGGAAAGAAGTGTCATCAAGTGACGAAAACGAAGAAGAGGATCCTGCATGGTCGCCTCCTCAGGGAACCACTAGGAAGAAAACTCAGGGTATGGTGCTACCGCAAGCCCCTGCGACCCCTGTGTTTCCAGGGCCTTCAACTGTTGCTTGCCAAGAGAAGCCTGTTGAAAAGATTCCCCCTGGTAAACCTGACTCAGAAACTCATACTCCACCTGGTACTAGTGGGTTGGTAGTGCCTTCAGCACCAGATAGCCATCATGACATCTCTGATGAGCCTTGGTTAGATGCCATTGATGAAAACTCCTCAGATGAGGATGTGGCTGCTCAGACTTCAAAACCACAAGAACGTAAGTTGGTTCATTGGTCTTGCATTCCAAACTGGTCTGATGTGGCCACAATTATATTTCAACTTCTCCAAAACAGTTTACTATTTTTTGTGTGCAAAATCTTTTAAATTAATGATATTATAGTCCCCAATAAGGACCATTTTATAAATTTGGTTTGCATAACCTCAACCCAGTTTAGACTGTCAAGAGTTAATTAAGCTATGATTGTGATAGGACACATCACTTTGAGTTGTACTCTTAGGTCTGGTCTAAATCTCAGAGATCAATTATAAATTTCATGATTTTGACAAGTATAAGTGAAGGGACCAAGGTCTTCTTTGCACATAGTCCTTCACATGTGAGACTGGAATACAATGCAAATTTTCATTTACTACTTAGTCAAATCTTGTCATTATTTCACATGGGGAAGTATAAGATAGAAATCAGTTGCATTGACTCTGATTGCAGCATCACAGAAGAGCCCCAGACTGACTGGTGCCCCACAGAGCCTCAGGGTGGCAGGCATGCAGAATGGCAGAAACCCTGGTGCCCAGCAAAGCCCTAGAATGAGTGGTGCCCAGCAAAGCCCCAGAATGAGTGGTGCCCAGCAAAGCCCCAGAATGAGTGGTGCCCAGCAAAGCCCTAGAATGAGTAGTGCCCAGCAAAGCCCCAGAATGAGTGGTGCCCAGCAAAGCCCCAGAATGACTGGTGCCCAGCCAATCTCAAGGGTGACAAACACACAGAAGAGCCCAGGAGGACCCAGGATAAAGGGCGTTACTTGTAAGTTTTATTGAAAATTGACCCATTAGAGTACATGGCGTTTAATTTTTACTATCCACAAAACTAGAAAACAGAAAAAAACAATTGGATAAATTTGACAGTACATGAAATGGGGATTAGAAGGAAAACTCAGTGCATTTGAAATCCTGTGAACATCCTGAAAGTAATCACATTTTATGTGTTCTTTTCATTGCCAAAAGTATCAAAATCATCCGTATGAAAACTTAACTCACCAGGGAGTATTTCTCCTTTTTATTTCATCTTTTTTAACCTGTGCAGGACTAATAAATGAGGCCTTACTTAATTTTCTTTTAATATTTTAGTCCTGTCCAGGTGAAAAAAAAGGAAAAGAACTTTATTTTTAAAGTTTCGTATAAGTTTGTGATCTTTACATATTGTTTTTTGAAAGATGTTGTTACCATTGTAAGTATTTAAGCTTTTCTCTTTGAATCAGTGTAAATCAAAACTAAACCTTTAATTCATATGCATATGGAAAACCAATGGTATTTTTCAGATCTGTGATCATTCACTCACTTTAAATGATACACTTTTTGACTTAAATAAGTGAATAAGTGGTTTACAAATGATTATTGAATTGTAGGTCATTAATACTTACAGAATGGTACAATATTTTCTTTCTTGACAGAGGTTCCATGATCAACAGGTAAAAGAGGTTACTGAATATCTCATTTGAATCTTGTAGCACTGGGCTAGATGGTTTTATGTGTACTTTCAAAGTAATTTGGTGGTGGCCATGTACATACATTTTGATTTTGCTTTTTCCCAAATTATATTTATAGTATAAGAAACTGACTGCATATGCGGGGCTGGATACTTTGTTCACTGCTTGCTTGTCAGCTCAGAATAGACTTGTCCTATTAACCTTGGATGCTGCTCATTGGAAGATCCCAACCCTTCTATCTTCTATACAGTATAAAATATCTTTCCTAGGTGACATTTAATTAATATTTTGTGCTATATATATATATATTTCTGATGGGTGAGTGCTAGGATTTAAAAATTAGTAACCAAATTTTCCTTTTGTTCAGGAAAGACATACACAGACTTTAAATTTGTCAAATTTCTGCATCAATTCAAAGAATTTTAGTAGCCATTTACCACTTTCAGTTGCAATTTTGATGTGTAAGTAGCATTTGGCTGGTGCTGGCACTAAACTAGTTTGTGTATCTCTCTCTCCCTCTCTCTCTCTCTCTCTCTCTCTCTCTCTCTCTCTCTCTCTCTCTCTATATATATATATATATATATATGTATATATATATTCCTTGCTTTGATGCTCTTTTGTGTAGGCTATGGCTCCACACTTTAAATTTACAGGTGAACATTTTATTCAGAGATCTAGTATATGATACAACATGGAGGTCTCATTCTGAGACCTATTTGACCATTTAAAATGTATTGTGCTAATTAATACTGCTTCAGGATATATTTATCTCATCTAGTCATGCAAGATACTAGGTCATATTGAATATGAGCTAAAATCATCACTTACATGCTATAGAGAATAGGCATACTGTGCTTACATGTATGAATGCGATTTCAGCTGCTGCTTCATAGATGTTATTTTTGTGTTGTCTGTTTTTGTCTTTCATTGTATAACTTGACCATGACAAGTAATTGATCATAAATTGTCCCCATTAATTTTACAGCGACAGACATGGAAATTATAACTGCACTATCAGAGGTACAGGTTGCGGTTGACGAACTCAACAGAAACACAACTTCCCATACCTTACTCCTCAACAGAATTCTAGCAAAGTTGGAAAATGCTGATAATTTTGATCAATCTGATGAGCTGCCATATGAATTTCCAATTCAGAACCAAGAAGACCTCAATTCCCTTGAAGAAAAACTAAGGGATACTACAGAAAAGAAAAAACTGGTAAGTTTGTGTACAGTGGTATTGTGACAGCTGGAGACAAAAAAAAAAAGATTAGAGCTTTGTGTTTTTGTTTTTCCTGTGCTCTTATGATCTGATCAGATATTCATAAGTGCAAGTTTGCTTCAACATTCTTTTTTCTGTTCACAGTTTACAATCTGACCCAGTTAGACAGCCTAAACACACATTTTATATGTGTGTGTGTGTGTGGTGAATATGCATAACTGTGTTTGACATTTTGTATTTTGTAAAGTTAAAATTATAGTCAGCAGTGATTCTAAATATAGATGTCTTGTTGATCCAGGTACTTTTGTCTGAAGTACTAAGGATCAACTGACTAATTTTCCAATTCAGTGCATGGGGACAAAAGCAGAGTTTTGAAAAAAAATATCAAACCTCCGGGTTTTTCTTCTTTCATTGTAATTTTGGTGTAACTAGGTGTGTTTGAAAATCAGCTCTTGTTTTTGCATAGATTTAGAAAAACTTTGACATTCAGACATTCAGCCGCTGATTACATTGCAGAAAAAAAGTTGATACTTTTTTACTGTTACACTTGTAGGTCCGTCAGCTGGCACAGATTGGAGGTGACAACCTAAAAGAGACAGTTCGGCGCATCATGGGACATGTCTTGTCCCATAGACTTTCCATGGAGTTCAACTGGGCTGGCACGGTTGGCTGGAAAAAGAAGGAAGAAAGTGCATGCAAGCAGGCTTTCAGCAGCCTTCATCTGTGTGATGTGGTGACAAGTAAGTAGTGTGTGTTACATTCACATGATATCTTAAGAATAGCAGCCCATATTCCTAGGTATGAAAGTATTTATCATCATTGTCCTGCATGAGACTAAATGTGTCAATTTTTTGACATTCTTGTGAATGTGGATGAAATTAGTGAAAACCGAAAGCTGTGCTTTTAATATCTTTAATGTCATTAATATTTTATATACTTTGGTCTTTTAATTTGTTAAATTTGTGTTTCATATGGGACATTTTAAAGAGCTATTTATTCTCATTTATAGAATTGCAGGAATAAACCAAATTTTGTTCTCAATGGTAGGTATTAAATCCTGAAAATCAAAGTTAAAGTTAACATGTGTTCAGTTGACTTTGTCAAATACTATAATTCAAAATTGTGTAAATGATGGATGAAATATGTTTTTTTTGTATCCTCTAATATTCAGTATAAATTTTCCCAAAAGAATAAGTATGAGGCTAGTCATTTGGAGGTTTGTTTGGTTTTTTTTTTATTTGAGATGTTTTCTCTATGGTATAATGTTAGCCTCAAAATATCCCATTTCCAGCAGCAGTTGGCAGCAGCCAATAAATGCTGCCAAATGCCAGTGGTTGCTGTTAAAAATGAGATGAACAACTCACAAATTGTTCACTGTACAGTGTCAATAATCAACCTGGCTCATATACTGTCTGAAAATACATTTGCTATAAACATCTTCTTTTTTTTTCTGATTTTAAGGATCGGTGATGAAGAATTCCATGATCTCCAACCAGGTCACCAAGGTGCAGACACAGAGGGAAATGATGGCTTGGCTCAGAAATGCAAGTGACAGGAATGGAGGGAAGAAAAAGAGACTTTTGGCAAAGATTAGACAGGAGGCAGAGAAGCAGTTGGAGGAGGAGGAAGCACGGCATTAAGTTTACATAAAGACAAGTTCATGTTGAATAAAGAAAGCTATTACATGTGTACAATTTTTGTTTGTTTGTTTGTTTTGTGGGGGTGGGGTGAGGAGATAATGGGGTGCATTGGGCCTTCATATAACCCTTACCGGGCCTTTATATGACCCTTACCGGGCCTTTATATGACCCTTACTAAGCCTTTATCTGACCATCATAGCGCCTTTATATGGCCATCGCTGGACCAGTACTGGGCCAGTAAAGGGACAGTACTGGTCCAGTCAAGGCATCTATTACTGGGCCAATTAAATGCCAATGTGCAAAGTGATACAAGACCAGTACTGGCTGCCACAACTGGGCCAGTTGAAACCTTGGTATTGGCCCAGTACTGGCCCAATTACTAAATGTTTGTTGGGAGCTGTTGTTGTAAGTCTTGTCGTAAAACTCCTGAAAATGTAGGGCAGATTATGAGAGATCTACAGTTCTGCTGCCAGTATATTTCTCAGAAGCCCACTCCTAAAACAAGTGCCTCTACAGATATGTTTGAAAACTGGTTTGGTGACATTAAACATATGTTCCAGACATTAGAAACACAACTGGTAGAACAAACAAAAGACTATAAAATTCAAGCTCTAACGTTAAAAATGGAAGGTCTATCCAAAGAACTAGCAGATGCGTGCAAAGAAATTGCCACGAAAAATGACGAAATAAATCATATTAAACAGGAAAACAAAAGACTATCAGAAGTAAAAAAGAATGCAACGTGTAAACAAAACGTTGATCATACTGATCAAAAGAGCTTTGTAAGAACGACCAGAACTACAAAGACACGCCCATGCCATATATGTCTGAACAAAGGATCAAAGACCTGCATTATGAGATTAACTGCGAAATAGAAACGTGTAAAAAATGCGCAACATCATGCAAGATGAAGCCAAAAAAACTTCATGCATCACTCACACGGAAGAATGAGAAAATAGAGACACTTCATTCAAAAATACATGGCCTTAGGAACAGCTGCCAAGGAACAAACCTTGCAATGGCAACTACATGTGCAAGGCACCAATGCTGGCTCTACACCATGGAACAAGGTGACTTCCAAAATCATATATAGAGATCAGGGGTCGGCCAAAGAGGAAACAAACAAGCATCCTCAGCACACAGGAAACAACCGTAAAAAGAAAGTCTTGCTCCTAGGTCACTCACATGTGAAATACCTCGATCCAGCAAGAATTCTGCCACAAAACACTCATACTGTGACAAAACAAATCGCCTACACTACGGAAGAAACAAGAGAATATCTAGCTACTGTCAGCGAAAAATATGATATTGTCGTCCTACACCTTGTGACAATGATATTAAATCTGTCTCAAAGTTTGAAGATCAAGACTTCATAGAGTATTTGAACAAACATGACATATTTGGTTTAATAAAAACACATGCTGGCCTTGTTATTGGTACTGAAATCCCTCATTGTAAAATCCACAAAAGTACACGCCAAAAATGAAAAAAAAAATAGTACACGATTCTCCGGTGGTATAGCTGTGTTTATTAAAGAAGTATTTAGTCTGGTATTAAATTTATTACTATTAAAAACTCAGATATTATGTGGATCAAACTGACGAAAACATATTTTCACATAGCACAAGACATATATCTAGCTACTGTTTACGTGCGACCTGTAAATTCCTCGTATACAAGCAAAATTGACATCTTTGAGACACTCTTATGTGAAATATGTAAATATACGCTAGAAGGAGGCAAATGCATCTCAATAGGCGATTTGCATGCTTCAACAGCTACAGAAAACGACTCTGCAACCCCCTGTAAAGGAGAGGCTGATCTTATCCCTTTACCAGAAGACAATTTCTGTGATTTACTATTGATTCGGTCAAGTATGGACACAAGAGAAAGTGGTAAACATGGTAAATCATTGTTGGAAATGTGCATCACATCTGGCCTACGGATTAGTAATGGTCGCAAATTAGGAAATATTGTTGGTAAACACACATGCTATAGCCACAATGAAAAGAGCCCACTTGTATTGATTACGTTATAGCCGACCACAACCTATTCTCTCAAATCAAAACTATGCAAGTTGGTGAAACAGATCATTGGAGTCTTATTTTCAACTTAACTGTAAACCCAACAAGAATGTTAGATTCAAGTGGCTATAATGTACAATCTCAACTTAACCCTCTCCCTCCTTCTTTTACATGAACCCCCCCCCAAAAAAAAACAATGTAGTGAACAAACCTGTGTAAGAACGATTTGAATAATCTTATGGTAGAAGAGGATCAAAACAATATACTGGACAGGTGTGATATCGATTATATGGTAACTGATTTTGACAATGTAATCACCAAAGCTTGTAAACTGTCGCTCAGGGCAAAACGTAACTCACTTCATAGAAGGAAACGCTTACCAGAATATGCTACTAAAGAAACCTACAGCTTGTATTATGAAGTCAAAAAGATGGTAAAACTCTAATCAAAAAGACCTCACCATTGTAATGTCCGAAAAACGTATTATTACAAAAACAACAACCAAAAAAAAAACAAAAAAAAACAAAAAACAACAAACCGATTTCGAGTACAAAGTAAACAGAGAGAAAAAGAATTTCGTTGCAGAATATTCAACACTTTAAACAATATTTGATAAGGAAACCCCAAAGACTATTGGAACTTAATTTACGAGCTTGAAAGTGACACAAAAGTTAAAACAAATCCAAATAAAAACATTGATCCCAGGGAACGTTTTTTTCATTTTACTCAATTAATGAGTCGAAACGAAGAATCACAAAATCGAACTATTCATAACATGTGTACGATCATATCTCGATTCGAACCAAGGTCCATCATTCTCTTCCATCGATTATAGGATATCATAATCTGAACTTTATACAGCTATAGATAATCTAAAGACAGGAAAATCACCGGGGAAAGACGGAATTATAAACGAAATGCTCAAAGCAGGCAAATATATCCTAGCTCTCATCCTGGTCAAAATGTTTAACAGAATACTCTCTTCCGGTTTCTTTCCCAAAACTTGGAAAAATAGTCTACTTACCCTAATACATAAAGGTGGTTCATCAAGGGACTTAAATATGTTCCCTGAGATATCCTTAAATTGCTGTGTATAGAAATTATTTTGCTATATTAACGAACGCTTGGTGAAATATCTAACTGAAAATTCCATACCGTATGAATACCAAATTGGATTTAAGAAACATTGCCGAACAAGTGATCATATTTTTGTGTTGCGAAGTCTCATTTATAAATATACTAAGATTCTGGGTAAAAATAAATCCTTGTATGCTTGTTTTATCGACTTCCAGAAAGCGTTTGACACTGTTTGGCATAATGGACTCTTGTATAAACTAATGAACTACGGAGTCAATGGTTACCTTCATAGCATAATAAAGGACATGTATCAAAATTCTGGTACACAAATCAAGTTTTCCAAAGGCATTTCTGACGACATAATCTTACGAAAAGGCGTTAAACAAGGGTGTGTTTTGAGTTCAACTTTATTTAATTTGTATATTAATCTCCCTAGAATTTCCGACGAAAGCTGCGACCCTGTAACCCTGAGAAACAAAACAATCAGTTGCCTCCTTCACGCTGATGACCTTATGCTACTATCTGAAACCGAAAAATGACTTCAACCTAGTTTAGCAAAAATACATGTTTACTGTCAGGACTGGAAACTAAACATAAACATTAAAAAATCCAAAATAATGATTTTCAACAAATCCGGTAAAAAGATAAAAAAAAGTTAAATATTGGTGGGAACTTACTAGAAAACGTAAGCAGCTATAGTTATCTCGGAATTGAAATGTCTCTTAATGGTTCATTTGAAAATGCTATCAAAAGACTGTGAAAAAGCAAATAAAGCCCTTGGGAGATTAAAACGAATTCTTCCAGTCGATAAAACAAGCATAAAACAACAGTTGAACTTGTTTGATAAGCTGATCCCCCTGATACTACTGTATGCATGTGAGATATGGGGAGCTTATATTACAACTCTATCCAAAACAATATTGAACAATAAGCTTTCTCGAAACTTCAGCTTCAACAAATTTCATCCACAATGGAAGGAAGATCTAAACAATAAGCTTTCTCGAAACTTCAGCTTCAACAAATTTCATCCACAATGGAAGGAAGATCTAAATTCACAAAGTGGTGAAGGTAAAAAATTACGAACTTATTCTCTTTTCAATAAAAGACCTAACAAAATTCCCGCCACGCAAAAACTTTGTGATACCTGTAAAAAAAATTGGAAACGAAAGGCATTATATTTTAGCGTGTCTTAAATTCGACACACCAAGAAAGAAATTTTTCGACCACATAACACAAATTTTCAATTTAGATAGCCTTGACGAGGAAAGCGTATTTACATTCATACATTTTCACAGAAGTTTCGATGCCACAACACTTCAGTGGGCATATATGTTTATATATTTTGTATTAGCGTCACTTGTTTTGAATATGTCCTCGATTACAGAAAAAGGGTAGCTACTGTCATGGTAAATCTTTCACACAATTTATTTTAGGTTAAGTTTGAAAGTTGAGTACATCTTAGTCCTAGGTTCATTATCAATAATTTTAGCAGGTGATGTTCATGTGAACCCTGGATATGGCCATGAATTTTGTGACATTTCATTTTGTCACTCGAATGTTCGTAGCCTTACTGACGACAAGTTGCGTTCCATTCGTTCTGATCTTATGTCAGATTTTGATAGTATTTCCTTGTCCGAAACCTTTCTCAATTCCAATTCAGTTAATCTTCAATTACCTGGATACCATGATATCATTCGACGGGATCGCCCTGGTGATGTGGGCGGCGTGGCTCTTTGCGTTTCTACTCACTTTTATGTATCTCATCTCTCAGATCTGGAGGTAGCTGATCTCGAACTCTTATGGTGTCAAATTAAATTACACAAGAATAATTTCCTTTTTGGTGTAGTATACAGACCTCCCAATTCCTCGGTCTCTTTTTGGGATAAATTCCAGGATAGTCTGGATCTTGCGCGCAACACATGAATTCAAAATATTATTTTGACTGGCGACCTAAACGAAGATTTTAATACGCTTTCCGGTCACAAGCTTGTTCACTTTGTTCAAACATACTTTTTTTACTATTCATGTAAATGAGCCTACCTAAATGACAGCTGCCTGGCTCAAATAATTTCAAATATACCCCATTATCTTCATGAAGTCTGTGTGCTTCCTCCGATATCTAACTGTGACCACTCTCTTGTGGAGGCAAAATTACTTTTTCAGCGGCGTAAGGAGGCAGCATATAGACGACGTATATGGGAATATACCAAGGCGGATTTTGATAGTCTTAGGAACGATCTTAGTGTGATTGACTGCTTGTTTTACTGATAACAACATAGATTCTTGTTGCGACTCTTGGTCAATTTATTTTCTAAAACCGCCATGCGATGTATCCCTAACAAAAGTATTGAGGCCAGACCATGGGATCATCCTTGGTATAATTCCAGACTTCGACTACATCATCCTTGGTATAATTCCAGACTTCGACTACTTAAGCGCCAAGTTCATAGGAAATAGAAAAAAAAAAGCTAAACACACTCATTTTGAAATCGGGGCTTGGACCTCTTTTTGTCAAGCAAGGGATTATCATTAAGACCAACTAAAGCTCGCAGAGCAGGAATATCATAACAAACTTCCTGCTGACCTAAACTATTCATCTCGGGAAAATAAATGCTGGTGGCCTACCGTTTAACATTTTCTGAATCGTAATCATTCCACGACCGTTCCGTCGCTCTTACATGAAGATAAACATACTGAAGATAACTTGACAAAAGCTGAAGTTTTCAATTCTTTCTTTTTACAACAGTGTAACATTGATGCTACTACGGCCGCTGTTACCTGGAGGGGCCGATTATCCTGCCTCAAGTCTTGATACTATAACTATTAGAGAAGCGGAGGTTCTGGAAACACCTTTAAACCTCGATATATCTAAAGCTTCTGGCCCTGACGCCATTAGTGGGAAACTTTTGAAAGAAGCTGCATGTACCATATCTTCTTCCCTGACTAAACTCTTAGGTCTTTCCTTAAGAATGAAACAATTTCCTTCTTCCTGGAAAAAGGCAAAGGTCTCTCCACTCCATAAGAAAGGCCCTGAAAATCTATGTAATAATTACAGACCTGTGTCACTTCTTAGCTGTGTAGGGAAAGTGTTTGAAAAAATAGTGTTCAAGTATGTATTTAATTTCTTCTGGGACAACTTAGTTATATCTAAACATCAATCTGGCTTCACACCTGGAGATTCAACTGTTAACCAACTACTCTTACTTTATCACGAACTGTGTTTGGCTATTGATCATCAGAAAGAAGTCCGCATTATTTTCTTAGACATTAGTAAGGCATTTGATAAAATTTGGTACTCAGGCCTAATATATAAGTTACGGAAGGCTGGCATTACTGGGAATGTTCTTGAATGGTTTTCTGATTACTTAGGTAATCGCTACCAGCGAGTTGTGATCCAGGGTCAATCAACTAATTGGGGAAAAATTATTGCCAGTGTTGCCAAAGGATCAGTGTTAGGACCACTCTTGTTATGTCTCCCGGTGGAAGCCGGGGGACATATTGTTTTAGTGCCCGTTTCTTCCGCTACTTCTTCTTCTTCTTCCTGTTGTTGTTGTTGTTGTTGTTGTTGTTGTTGTTGTTGTTGTTCAGGTTCTTCAACACTTGGTTTCCGTGCGATAAGTCTTGAAGGACTCGATGGAATTTGATGAAACTTGGTAGGATTTTGTATCTAGGCAAGACCTAGGTTGGGATTGTATTTGGGTGACCCTGACCTAATTTTCAAGGTCACAGGGTCACTTAGGTGAAATTGGTTTCCATTCGATAAGTCCTGAAGAACTTGATGGAATTTGATGAAACTTGGTAGGCATATGTATCTAGGCAAGACGTAGGTTGAGATTGTATTTGGATGACCTTGAGAATTCTCAAGGTCACAGGGTCACTTATGTGAAATTGGTTTCCATGCGATAAGTCTTCAAGAACGTGATGGAATTTGATGAAACTTGGTAGGATTATGGATGTAGGCAAGACCTAGGTTGGGATTGTATTTGGATGACCTTGAGCGAATTCTCAAGGTCACAGGGTCACTTATGTGAAATTGGTTTCCGTTCAGTAAGTCATGAAGAACTTGATGGAATTGGATGAAACTTGGTAGGATTATGTATCTAGGCAAGACCTAGGTTGGGATTGTATTTAGATGACTTTGAGTGAATTCTCAAGGTCACAGGGTCACTTATGTGAAATTGGTTTCCGTGCGATAAGTCTTGAAGAACTTGATGGAATTGGATGAAACTTGGTAGGATTATGTATGTAGGCAAGACCTAGGTTGGGATTGTACTTGGGTGACCTTGACCTAATTTTGAAGGTCACAGGGTCACTTAGGGGAAATTGGTTTCCGTTCGATAAGTCCTGAAGAACGTGATGGAATTTGATGAAACTTGGTAGGATTGTGTATCTAGGCAAGACCTAGGTTGGGATGACCTTGAGCGAATTCTCAAGGTCACAGGGTCACTTATGTGAAATTGGTTTCCGTGCGATAAGTCTTGGAGAGCGTGATGGAATTTGATGAAACTTGGTAGGATTATGGATGTAGGTAAGACCTAGATTGAGATTGTATTTGGATGACCTTGAGTGAATTCTCAAGGTCACAGGGTCACTTATGTGAAATTGGTTTCCATGCGATAAGTCTTGGAGAACTTGATGGAATTTGATGAAACTTAGTAGGATTATGGATGTAGGCAAGACCTAGGTTGGGGTTTTATTTGGATGAACTTGAGCGAATTCTCAAGGTCACAGGGTCACTTATGTGAAATTGGTTTCCGTTCAGTAAGTCCTGAAGAGCTTGATGGAATTTGATGAAATTTGGTAGGATTATGTATGTAGACAAGACCTAGGTTGGGATTGTATTTGGGTGACTGTGACCTAATTTTCAAGGTCACAGGGTCACTTATGTTAAATTGGTTTCCGTTCGATAAGTCTTGGAGAACTTGATGGAATTTGATGAAACTTGGTAGGATTGTGTATCTTGGCAAGACCTAGGTTAAGATTGTATTTGGATGACCTTGAGCGAATTCTCAAGGTCACAGGGTCACTTATGTGAAATTGGTTTCCGTGTGATAAGTCTTGAATAACTTGATGGATTGATGAAACTTGGTAGGATTATGTATGTAAGCAAGACCTAGGTTGTGGTTGTATTTGGATGACCTTGAGAGAATTCTCAAGGTCACAGGGTCACTTATGTGAAATTGGTTTCCGTTCGATAAGTCTTGAAGAACTTGATGGAATTTGATGAAATATGGTAGGATTATGTATCAAGGCAAGACCTAGATTAAGATTGTATTTGGGTGACCTTGACCTAATTTTCAAGGTCACAGGGTCACTTATGTGAAATTGGTTTCCATTCGATAAGTCATGAAGAACTTGATGGAATTTGATGAAACTTGGTAGTATTATGTATCAAGGTAAGACCAAGGTTGGGATTGTATTTGGGTGACCTTGACCTAATTTTCAAGGTCACAGGGTCACTTATGTGAAATTGGTTTCTCTGCAATAAGTCTTGAAGAACTTGATGAAAATTGTTAGGTGAGAGCTAAACTAGGATTGTAATTTCCAAGCAAACTTGGTCATTTGTAGTTTGTTATCACCTGTAGCTTATTCAGAGACGTAAGTGTTCAACCGGGAGACATTTGATTTTCTATTGGACAATGAGTCTGTTCTAGTGTGAAATTGGTTTCCGTGCGATAAGTCTTGAAGAACTTGATGGAATTTGATGAAACTTGGTAGGCTTATGTATCTAGGCAAGACCTAGCTTGGAATTGTACTTGGGTGACCTTGAGCAAATTCTCAAGGTCACAGGGTCACTTATGTGAAATTGGTTTCCGTGCAATAAGTCATGAAGAACTTGATGGAATTTGATGAAACTTGGTAGGATTATGTATTTAGGCAAGACCTAGATTGGGATTGTATATGGATGACCTTGAGCGAATTCCCAAGGTTACAGGGTCACTTATGTGAAATTGGTTTCCGTTCGATAAGTCATGAAGAACTTGATGGAATTTGATGATACTTGGTAGGCTAATGTATCTAGGCAACACCAAGGTTGGAATTGTATTTGGGTGACCTTGACCTAATTTTCAAGGTCACAGGGTCACTTATGTGAAATTGGTTTCCGTGCGATAAGTCATGAAGAACTTGATGGAATTTGATGAAACTTGGTAGGATTATGTATTTAGGCAAGACCTAGATTGGGATTGTATATGGATGACCTTGAGCGAATTCCCAAGGTTACAGGGTCACTTATGTGAAATTGGTTTCTGTGCGATAAGTCATGAAGAACTTGATGGAATTTGATGAAACTTGCTAGGCATATGTATCTAGGCAAGACCTAGGTTGGGATTGTATTTGGATGACCTTGAGCGAATTCTCAAGGTCACAGGGTCACGTATGTGAAATTGGTTTCCGTTCGATAAGTCTTGAAGAACTTGATGGAATTTGATGAAACTTGGTAGGCTTATGTATCTAGGCTAGACCAAGGTTTGGATTGTATTTTGGTGACTTTGACCTTATTTTCAAGGTCACAGGGTCACTTATGTGAAATTGGTTTCTCTGCAATAAGTCTTGAAGAACTTGATGAAAATTGCTAGAGTAATGTTTCTAGGTGAGAGCTAAAATAGCATTGTAATTTTCAAGCAAACTTGGTCATTTGTAATTTGTTATCACTTGTAGCTTATTCAGAGACGTACGTGTTCCACCGGGAGACATTTGATTTTCTGTTGGAAAATCAGTCTGTTCTAGTTCTTAATCTATATCAATGATATTGTAGACATAGTCCGTTCAAAAATAAAAATGTGCGCTAATGATACTTCTTTATATCTCACAACTGATGACCAAATCGCTGCTGCCAATACTCTTAACTCAGATCTCTCTGATATTGAACAGTGGTCCAAAGACTGGCTAGTAACTTTTAACGCCCTGAAAACTAACTACATGCTTATATCTCGGAAAACGAACCCATCAAATCATCCTTCCATCAGTTTCCAGGGTCATATTTTGGATGATGTATATCAACATAAGCTCCTTGGAATCACAATACGCTCCGACCTACGTTGGTGTGATCACATTACGGTGATCACAGTCAAAGCAACTGAAATGATCAATATTATGAAGAGTCTAAAATTCATCTTAGACAGAAACACTTTGGAAACTATCTATATTTCTTTTGTAAGGCCTATACTTGAATATGGTAGTCCGGTGTGAAGCGGCTGTACAGCATCTGTGCAGCCCTTCTGTGTGTCTTGCCTGGTTGTTGTCATCTGCAGCATGTTCCCGAATCCATGTACGTCTCGTGCTGTCCTGTCCATACTTGTCTTTTCTCCCGAGAGGGATTAATGTAGGGCTGAGCCCTCTTTGCCAGTCGTTAAATATATGTGTGTAACAAGAACAATGTACTTTAGTTGAATAAAATATGTTTAAACCAACACCATAGTATGTCAAAAAATCGACTCTCGTATTCTATAACTCCATATATGAGAGAACAGACCCATTTTCTTTTAATAAGTTACATATTTTGTTTATACCAGCACTTTTCCACGTATTAAGATATACCGGTTTCTTATTGACTCTAATATGACCATTGTGCCACAGGTGTTGGTTCCTTATTTCATAATATAGTGATTTTATATATGCTACCTGGCTCTAGCATTTTGCGACCTGGGTCACGAAGTTGCTCTTTTATTTATAATCAGTGCGCTATTTGTGTCAAAATTGTTTTTCCACATCGCATTAGATGAGCCAATCAGATGCAGTGCAAGGCTTTTACATACAGTGGAAATATGACCTTAAAAGTGGTACTTTAAGATCTGCATTCTTTGTTTTTTTGATCAGTATGTTGTGCTTAATGTTGGCGGGTTTGCCACTCCACATGAATTTAAACATACGGGAATCTTTTTTTTTTTTTAATTCTCTCCTGGCACCGTAATTACAGACGCCAAATGAGTAAACTGCGGGATAGCCAAACTTTTTACAATTTGGATATTTTCCCATAAGAGTTAAGTCTCCACCTTGCCAAATGTTTATATTTGTTTGAATTTTTCAGCTGTAGGTTCAAAATTCAGTTGTTGTTATGTATCTAGATTTGACGTAATTAGGACTCCCCAAATTGTTATTGTTTTTTTGTCCATTGTAACTGTAATTCCGGGGCCAAGACATCCGTAGATTCTTTATTTGGTCCAATTTTCTGAATTTGAGTTTATTTTAGAATTCAATTTTAGTCCTGATATTTTGGGGAATTTGGCTAAAATTTGGAAAGTTTCCCTTAATGAATTCTCATCATATTATAGAAATAATGTATCATCTGCATAGTGGCTTAACTTCTAGAATTAATTTTTACACCCTTTACTTTATTATCTAGCCTTACTGTATTTACCATAGCTCCACACATGGGATAAAGAGATAAAGGAAGAAGAAACATCCTTGTCGGACTCCTCTTGAAATATTGAACTTTTCTGACGTAAAACCATAATTAGAGAATTAGAGTAGAGATATTTGTATAGAGATTTTTTTTCCATTTTTGAAAATATATACCACAATTGAAATATTGCAAACATCTATCAATATGATGCCACCCAAGACAAAAAAAGGCTTTTTCAAAATCCAGTTCAGCTATTAGTATATCTATTAAATCTAAAATCTGTCTCAAGTTTTCTCCGATGAATCCATTTTTTCAAGAATACACTCTGATCACTGTGGTACACCGGCAGTAAAAAGTAGGGACACCAAGCTGTTCTTTTCACCATCTTTATTGGACGACATTGTGACGTTACATTCCATAAAGCTACAACACAAAAACATCACATTAGAAATCACATAAGAGAAGACGTTGACACAAATAGTATAACATTTACTACAAATGTTTTAAACATATGCCGTTTACATTATACATAAGTTACGTTTTATCGTCGTAATTATGAAATAGTCAAATAGACTGATATGCATCTCCGTATCGTATCAGGTTTACAACTTAGCAAAACTATTAACTTATACCTTAATGCTATTACTGAAACCAGATATGAATTACGTTTATGATGTGCAACGATAGACGTGCAAATCTTACGCCATGACCTTTAGCTGATTTTCATTAATATCAGACACATATAAATTTAAATACTCCGGTACGTACATATATATCAAATATCTTAATCATGAACTCATGAATTACAATAATATTCTCGTTCAGCATAGACACTTACTATAAATCAGACATGTATATACATAATATCATGACACGTGTCGTAATGCAAAATTATCGACTTCACGCTATACTGTTCGTTAATCCATGAATATATCTTGACACGTTCCCATGCACGTGCGTGCGTGTGTGATAATACACGCGCAATACAGTAATAAAATACATATATCTTTCAAGGTCTCGCAAGCTGGGGTCAAGGCTTCAGATATGAAGTAATATAAGCTGCTTTATAAGTAAGAAATGATACCGATAAAGCCATACAACTACAGATACATTTACATCTTAACTGAATGAACATGAACTAAGAATATCTATCTAGTCGCGCAACTAAACAGCTACTACAGATAATTTTTGCTTGCGCCACAAGAAGTACCTTCGTTAAATGATTAATACGTTAAACAATTAAACTTCCTATGCGCGAAATCTATACTAGCAAAGCGACGATAACCAAATGAAACTGGCGTTTCAGTCTACTGCGCCTAGGCAAAGTTGCGATAAATATGTACGACAAATATATAATAGACTTACAAGAAACGGTGGCGGGAACAAAGCTCTATGTGTCGCTTTAAACTGCTGGAATATCACAGCGGTTACTGTAGCAGGGACCAGCTAGAAAACGAAAGGTTTATATACTCTAGTTACATGTGGCATGACGGAAAGAAAAAAAAAACTTGGTAAAAAATTAAAAGAAAAAAAGTACAAAGCATGAATTCGGCGCGGCAAATAGAACAATAAAACAATGAACTACGCAGGTAAAAAAAATACATGTGGCGTACCCGTGACAAATGGATCGGGCAAGGTCACTTAATGAATGATGAAACCAGACCTGCAGCATTTTAATTTATGCAAAAAATAAAGTAGATGCACAAACTTTAATATTGAGCAAAAAAAAAAAAAAAAAAAAAAAAAAAAAAAACCAACAAAAAATCATATTTTACGCAAAAAATATGACAATCACTATGTATTAAATCTTGTAGAACAGGCTTCATTCCTGTAGCAAGTGACTTTGCAATTATTTTGTAATCTGTTTGAAGAAGAGAGATTGGCCGCCAATTTTTTTTAAATTCAAAAATGTCTTTATTTTGCTTAGGTAATGGAGTTAGAATGCATGACACTGTAAAATTCAAAGTCCGCGTGCCTCATAACTTTCTGCTACTGCATTAATAAAAAGTTCTCTAATATTAACGTAGAAAACTTTGTAGAATTCTACAGGGAGTCCATCTGATTCTGGAGATTTATTATTTGACATTGCCTCTATATTGTCTATAATTTCTGTTTCTCTTAATGGCCCTTCACATGTCATCAGTTGCATTTCTGACAATTTTGTGGCTCCGACTGGGAAGAATATCTCTAAATCCTCATTATTTACTGCATTTAATTCTGAAGTGTACATTTTTGGGTAGAATTTGCTTATACTTTCAAAATATTTGCTTGGTTAGTTATTGATTGATTCTTTTCGTTTTTTTTCCCTATTTATTAGTTTCCTTTTATAATTACTTTTTTCAAAATAAAAAAATGGCAGGTTTTCCGCCTTGTTCATACCAGCGTGCTCTACTTCTGACGATGGCTCCTTTAGTTTTCTCTTCAAACAAGTTTTCAAGTAGATTTTTTTAGCGTGTAATGCTACTGAAAGTTTCTGTTTCTTCAAATTGGGGTCACTTAGTTGCAGTTCCAATTCTTTTATCTCTTCCTGTATTGATTCTAACTAATGTTGACAGATTTTCTTTCTTTTTGAGGCGTATCGAATTGTCTCTCCTCGAATTTCAGCTTTTACAACCTCCCATAGTAGTTTATGATTAGTGTCTGTATTTGTGTGGTCTTCCGCTATTCTACCTATTGCAATTTGTTTAATGTTCCTACATATTCTTTGTTTGATAGATAAGAGACGTTGAATTTCCAGAACCCTGGTCCCCGTTTATTTTTTGTTGACTTCAAAAGTTAAAACTACCGCTGAATGATCGGTACATAAACCTGGAATAATGTTAGGCTTGCTTATGAAGCCACTGAGCCCTCTTGAGACCAAAAAGTAATCTAACCTACATTCAATCAGAGTGGGGTGTCTTGTCCTCCATGTAAACATTTTGTCATCTGGATGGAACTCTCTCTATAGATCTAATAAATCAGCTTGTTCCATCTATGCTTTCATGGTGGAGACCGCTTTTTTGTGTGATGCATATCTGCCGCCAGCCTTGTTTGGATCTAAATTCTGTACACAATTAAAGTCCCCTCCTATAATACGGTGAACATTAGGCATGTTTTCAACCATATTACTGACTTTCTCAAAGAATTCTGGTGAGTCATCATTTGGTGCAAACAACCCCGTCAAAGTTAGTCTTAAATCACTAACAGTGATATCCACTATTACATATCTCCCTTCATCGTCACAGCCACTCTGATGAATGGTACGACTGAAATCATTTTTGAACATTGTGCAGACCCCTCTTGCTTTATTTTCCCCCATGTGCAAATATAATATCTGACACACCCTTCATTTTTCCATTGTCTCTCAGTTTCATGTGAACTATGAGTTTCTGGTAAAATAAACAAAGAGTATTTTGTATTTTGCTACATATAAAATACTTCCCGTCTTTTTTTATAATTTGATAAACCTCTCACATTTAAGGAATATATTCCAAGTTCACCCATTCTCAAAATTCGGCTTTTTTTGTCCTTTTCAAATAGCCGGACTCCCATACTGTCTAATACATGAGCCATTCCTATTCCCTTGAATGATAACATTTTGTGTTCATTTTATCTGTACTCCATGTCACAATGAGGTAGGTGACTGAAAGTCCACACCATGTGCCTGTGGATACACAACAGTCGCCTGAAATAATTGGTGTAGTGGCACTGCAAGGCGTGTAACACCTAATTAAATATTTGCATGTGTATAGCAGAGCTTGGTTTCTGGGAAACATAAGTAAGTAATAATAATAATTTTAGCCCATATTTCTGCGCATGAGTGTACTTGTTGGCTCTGAAAACACAAAACCTATTTAGGTTCCTACATGTGTTAGAATACATCACAAAACACAACCCCAGACCGGACTTTAACTCTATCTTGTGGTTATGACACTCAAGCTGTGTAAAGCAATTTAATATTTCTCTGATTTCCTACTTGCTATTTTCATGTTGAGGTCCACCATGGAAATAAGTCAAAGCACGATTCCCTAGGCATTTTGTGCTCCCATTTCATGCATTATAGTTTGGTGTGCTTTCAGCAATTATATTGCCCAATGCTGGCATATGTGTGCATAAAATATTATCAATCAATCAATAAATCAACATTCAGTGAGAAAAGTACATTTAGGCCTATTGATTATCTCAATGTATTTTTCCTCTTGTGTTTGTACAGAAAATACACAACTTACTAATTACAGGATAATTTATCTGTTAATTTCCCCGAATTGAAAAACATAAGTGCAAAAATTCCCTAAAGCGTTACATGTATGAATACAAAAATTGTCTTAATTGATAACATGGCGATGATTTTTTTTTAATTTATTTTTTTACTAATTTTTGCATATTCCCATCAGATTTTTGTAGCATCTGAGGAAAAAAAGCCAAATCAGTACAATAATGATTAAAATGTTGTGATTTCTTTAACCATGTCAAGGGAAGATTATCCAGTCAACACTGCCCAGAATGCATAATTTTGCATGGTCAAATTCGATTTTTTTTCGGGGAAGGGGGGATGCCCCCAGACACCCTAGCATGCCTTCGGGCGCTTGCTTTGGCCCTTTGGGCCACATATGTCTCATGTGGGTCACTGAAAAAAATTATGTACTTTTTTGGACCACTTGAGTCTCTGAATTTCTAGCACTGGCCTGGGTCGATCAATATTTATTAGGAAAAGGGCGGCTTCAAAGTACCTTTTTTTGTTCCATTCATTTTAGGGTTGGGCCTTTTTAGTAGGGTCTGTCAGGTTACCGGAACCACACATATATTTTTGTTTTAGGCTTTAGGTAACTTGGACATTTGTTGAAACATGTTTAAAATGGATGTTTTTCCCCTTTTACACATTACCTGGTTTGACGTCAGAATAATTTGTTACCTGGCCACAGCCGGAGGCACTTATGCCCACATAAATTGTCGTCCGAACCAGATAAAATGTCGTAATGACCACCTAAAATGTCGTCCTAAGTAGATACAATGTCGTTTATTTAATTTTTTTATTAACTGAATGTACCCCTTTACAACAGAGGTACCACAGGCAGGGTAGAACCCATGGTGAAACAGTTACAAAACACGTAATTATATATATAAAACATCAAAATGGTAAAATGAACAGAAATGTGTATGTTACAACACTAAAAGAAATATAAAAAACAGATATTCAAGGTAATGTATCACATATACAATATCAGGACGGACCACGTGCGTAATCATTCAGTGTATCGCACCCAGCTAGCCACGCCTCTGACAAGAACTGCTTGCAAACAGTGTCAAACACAAAACCGACTGGTGTTTCAACATGTGAATACGTGGTCGGCCAGCAAGTAACAGGGTTTTGCCACAAGAGAGGAGCTTATGAAAGAGAGACACACGTATCTTTCATTAATTTCTTTCAAGTTTCCTTCCAATAACAAAGTATACTTTGGCTTAAGTAATGTCCTAGCATAGGCTAATTCATTTAATGACTGTGCGAAAAGTATTTCTAGGTATTTACACGTTGTGCATTTATAAAGTGAAGTGCTACCAAGTATCCATTTATTAGTGGTATTATGACGTTTGCTAATGACCACCAACTTAGATTCATCCTTATTAAATTGTATACCCCATTTGGCTGCAAATACATAAGACACATTTAACATTTTTATAAAGACTTCTGATGATTCGCCATGCTTTCCCTAGACGCATTTTCCCCAAAAGTTTCACAAATAATAAATCTCGATTAACTGTGTCAAGCGCTTTAGAAATATCAAGGAAGGAAAGCCAAGTCTTAAGTTTTGATGTTTTCTTATTGTGCACAGACCTTTAGATTAAAATACTGAGCCTCAAGACGTCTCTTTTTTACGATAGATAAAAAGTCGTTCGAACCAGATAAAATGTCGTTATGTCGTTATCATAATAATTTATTAGGAAAACTGCCCCTTTACAGCGGGGTGCACCAACAGCATGGGGAAAATTTCATGATGCGTCCAAAATATATACAAATAATCAGGCAGCCTTATTATCAATCAAGTATCTTCGTATGTTAAAATAAGTATAGTATCTATAAGTAATAATTTATGTCCTCCGCACCAATAGTAGAGATAAACCACTCATGTGGACAAAGCTCTAGAAAACGTAAGGACATGTACATTATACATGTTTCATATACAATGCAGAACATATAGCTTCCAGTGTCATTATGAACAAAAAAATCAGGTATTACCACAGTATGAATGTACAAGTCAGTTACAAAATTTTCAATTCACCACTATTACATACTCCTGGAGATGTGGGTTTGCACCTGGGGAACCCCCCGCAGATTTGGGGGGAGGGGGGCAAAGCCGCGCAGACATAACAAGTACGCCCCATCGTACCCCGGCTCGGTTGGTTTGCCTCCATCTGTAAGTTTTGAGTCAAGAGAGCACCATGACGTGTTATTTTGTGGCATTACCGAACTCCCCAACCAAATTATATACAGTATATACATTGGAGGAGGTTTATTTACAA
>OZ026622.1:69010500-69032500 GCA_964020975.1 Hermodice carunculata | reverse complement strand
GAGTTACATGTAGAACGATCATACAATCTGTCATTCCGAGAAGTCATTAAGTGACTGTCTCCTGTAATGCCAAGCGTCAACCAAATATGTTTTACATGTTTGGTCCAATAATTCACCAATGTCTGTCCAAGATCATATGCGTGCTCGCCAAGGAACCAACATAGCTTATTTTTCAGAGAGGAGGCGGAAAAACGCTGCAATGCCTGTTTACAATTCTCATTTAGAGAGTTGATTTCCAAATTTCTCTATGCCCCTAACCTGATATCATTTAGTGCTTGGCATACAAATAGAAAATGTGCTAAATCTTCTCTACTATCTTTCCATAAAGGACATCTTCCGTCTGTAAGATCCCATCTTTCCAGATCTTCCCCAACACCCAGACAAGGCCAAAATGTTTAATCGTGCACCGGCAAAGTTATTTACATACGGGATTCCCTGATTCCAGGGCACGGTCCATAGCGACGTTATTAAAGACCTTCTTAATTTCGTCAACATATGGCCAAATCTTTGCAGGTTTGTCATCATTTCTTTGTAAAAGAGTGTCAAAAATTTGCTTACATAGCTGTGTGTTTGGCATCTCAAGTTTCATTCTGTGGAAGTATTTAATCCTAATGCGATCCAGAATCAGTTTTAGCGGGAGCCATCCTAGTTCACCAAGGGTAGCAACTGCTGCAGGTGAGGAGTTGACTTGAAGTATTGCTTTGGCTATGGTGTACTGAATGGACCTCAGAGAGGCCTCAGACTCTTTAGTATTGCATAACCGCATTGCATCGCCCCCGAGTAGGTGACGGAAGAATAATAGTCTTTTCCATATGCTATTTCCGAAGCCAATACGGTGAGCATTATCACGAGAAGATATATGTATATATATATATATATATACATATATATATATTATATATATATATATATATATATATATATATATATATATATATATATATATATATATATATATATATATATATATATATATATATATATATATATATATATCCAAGTTTTCCATTTTTTTTTTAAATTTGCAGGCTTACCCACAACCATGACTTTAAATTTGTTGGCATTAAACGTAATTTCCCATTCTTCTACAAAAAGATTTTTTTCTTCAAACATATCAACCATACCATACATTACTAGAGAAAAGAGCGTAGGAGACACAATGTATCCTTGCTTTACCCCATTAAATACATCAAACTATGAACTTTCTAGGGGGCCAAATATTACCGTACTTTCCACTTTGTCATAAAGTAGTTTTTGTCAAACGCCATGATTTTCCCTGAATTCCCTTTTCCCATAACATTAGGAAGAGTCGCTCCCTATTAACCGTATCAAATGCCTTCGAAACATCAAGGACGGATAGCCATGTCTTTTGTTTGTTAGCTTTCCTTATGTTACATAACCCCTAGAGCGCAAATACTTGATCTTCCAATCTTCTGTGTTTTCTATATGCTCCAAGGAGCTCCCCTAATATCCCTTCCCGCTCTAAATATTTCATAAACTGCCCCTCCATTACTGATGTGAACACTTTATACAAATTAGAGGTAATAGTAATACCTCTGTAATTGGACAATGTCTCTTTTGGTCCTTCCTTGTGAATAGTCTTTATATAGCCTTGAGACCATTGATCCGGATACATTTCACATTTCATTTTGACAAAGATTGAACAGATCTACTAATGTAACAATTAATGAAGAGCCACCGAAGAGCAATTCGTTTGGAATTTGGTCGACTCTGCAGGCTTTACAGTTTTTCAGTTTTCGCACAGTATAACTTACATTGTCGTAATTAATTTTAACGCCAGTACAGCCCGAAGTCTCACCTGTGTATCTAAAAAAAGCACCACATCTCAGTATCACGACACACCATGGTTCCTTTGTATTGAGACGCAGCACACGTCAGTTCCTCTGTATCAACGTAGCACAGTGTCACCTCTGTGTCCATGAAGCACACACTATCACCTCTGTATTAATTTGGCGCGCAAAATCTGCTCAGTATTAATGTAGCACACACAATCTCCCTAATATCAATGAAGCATACCCGATCCCCTCTGTATCACAGTAGCGCAAACAGAATCCAAGGTATTAACGTAGTCCATAGATCTTCTGTGTATCACTGCAGCACACACCAACTTGTAATGGAACTGATCCAATGTGCTGGAAGTTGTATAAAGCATACATTTATCTCCATGTTTGTTCACGCATTTGCATGAGTACCTTAACGTACGAATAACTTTATGATAAATTTTGTAAATGTGGGTGGGGTGGGGGAGGGAGGGAGAAAGGGAAGGATGCACTTCACCAAATGTCCTTTCACTGGCCTCATGCACGAAAACGCCAAATTTACCTCGCATTGTTAAAGTGACATAGCGTTTTGCATACAAAGGGAATGTTTTTGTGCCGTTACTTGAAGTTATCATTATTCGTGCACTATCCATTTGAAATACAGTGGAATAAGGTCTAACTGGTTTATTGGTCTTTTCTTAAACATAATTTTGTGAAACACCGTGAATATGTTTTCAACTTCTCGGAAGGGTGGGTGCGGCACTGATCCAGTCATCGACACAATAAATACACTTTGTGCACCCAAACATCACCTTTCAATTAGTCTAACATGAAGGCTCTGATAGGCCTCAAGTTATGCCTTACTGTATATTAACAATGTACGTCTCAAACTGATTTATGCCCCCCTAATAGTTGTTGTCCATTACCAAAGAGGCATATGCAAATTTAAGTAAAGCTGTGTAACATTTTTAACAAGGCTTTTTGAGAACACAGAAATATATTTAATATAAATAATTGGTGTATGAAGCGCTGATAAGTACTATTTTCTTTGATCACATTGCGGAACAAAATGCAAATTGGCGGAATATCCCAAAGTTCATTGGTACACCGACAATTTTAGTCACGATCAGTAAGATATATGTAACTAAACCGAAAGGTCTTTTTTGTTTTAATTTGCAAATTTACACATACACCAACACCAAATGCCGGTAAATTTGCCCTAATAGACAATTACAAAAATAGAAATTGTGTTGAAGTTCTTACATTCTGTCAAAGAATTTGTTGGTCAAATATCTGATACAGATTTCAAATATTTCCCTGCGGTATTAAGATTGAGTGAGCAGCTTTCCAGGGGTGGTGGTGCTATTCTGATAAGACTTGTCTTCAAGTACCACTCCAATTCTTTTTTTTTTTTTGCTTCACTTACATTACAAAAATAATAATAAACTAGGAAAGATGCATAGCAAATCAGTGTGTGTGTGTGTCTTCAAAGCATATTGGTATGGCAAGGTACAACTATTCCATAACACAGGAGTAGAAGTTGGAATGGCATCTCCATCTATTATAGCTTTGAAGCTATTCAAGATTTAAAATTTAAAATGCTGCTAATTTGCATAATTTAAATTGCTATACCTTTTGGTTTAGATTCACTACTTGCGGAATGGTCAATAACCCCCTAGTAAAAGTTAAAATGACATCTCTATCTATAATAGTTTTGAAGATATTCAAGTTTTAATTCCAATGCTGCTAATTGGCATAATTTAAATTGCTACAACTTTTGCTTTAAATTCATTAGATGCTTAGTGGTCAATAACCCCTTAATAGAAGTTGGAATGACATCTCTATCTATTATACTCTTGAAGATATTCAAGATTTAAAATTTCAAATGCCCCTAATTTGCAAAATTTTAAACATCTCCATTCCTATTGTATAAAACGGTCGAACTCCTGGTATGGAGGTACAATCATGCCAAGTTTGGAGTGTCTATGTACAATACTAAAAGTGTCTAAGAAAAGTGTCGGACAAATTTACTGGTAAAGAAGAAGGGAACGAGGAAAGAAAGAAAGAAACTAGGAAAGATGAATTTCTGCATGGCAAATCAGTGTGTGTGTGTCTTCAAAGCATATTGGTATGGCTGTGTACAACTAGTCCATAACACAGGAGTAGAAGTTGGAATGACATCTCTATCTATTATAGCTTTGAATTTATTCAAGATTTAAATTTTCTAATGGTGCTATTTAGCATAATTTAAATCGCTACATCTTTTATTTTTAGTTCATTAGGTGCGCAAGGGCCAACAACCCCCTAGTAGAAGTTGGAATGACATCTTTATCTGTGAACATGGTGAAAATATTCAAGTTTTAAAATTCCAAATGCTGCTAGTTAGCATAATTTAAATGTTTACAACTCTTGTTTTAGATTCATTACATGTGCAATGGCCAATAACCCCATACCAGCTCTTAAAATGACATCTCTATCTATAAAAGTCTTGAAGATATTCAAGTTTTACAAATTTCAAATGCTGCTAATTAGCATAATTTAAATTGTTACAGCTTTTGTCTTAAATTGATTAGATGCGCACTGGTCAATAACCCCCTAGTGGAAGTTGGAATGACATCTCTATCTATTATACTTTTGAAGATATTCAAGATTTAAAATTTTAAATGCCACTAGTTTGTATTATTTTAAACATCTTCATTTCTCTGTATAAAACGGTCAAACTCCTTGTATGGAGGTACAATCATGCCAAGTTTGGAGTTTCTATGTATAATAGTGTAAGAGAAAAGTGTCGGACACATTTACTGGTAAAGAAGAAAAGAAAGAAAGAAAGAAAGAAAGAAATGAAGAAAGAAAAGTGTGTGTGTCAACACACACTTTAATAAAAATAATTTAAAGCGACACTATATCTGCAACTCAGTTTTGGTCCGTTTAAGGTGAAAGGGTTAATACACTATGCAGTTGGGACGTTTCCTTGGTAACTTTTCTTACTTTGACTCCTTATGAGTGGCTGGTCGTCCTCTGGAAACAGATTGTTTAGTTCAATGGCCTGGTCACTCGGGTCGTCATGTCCATGACGACCGTGACGTGTCTTCCACAAACTGAATGGACCCCACATTGTCCCTGTGTTCTCATCATCTGCATATACACAAGGAGATAAAATTAAATTTTCGATGCGTCCAATAATGTTTTAATTATATGCATATCATTCTAAAAAACTCAAGAAGTGACAGATTTATGTTAAGACATCAACTGCCAAGTCAGTGTGGTCATCTAGGGGACACGGTCGTTTTGGCAAAAACAAAAGGATTTCCTGACCATTGGTTCCTTACATAGTACTAGGGGTGAACTTACTGAGGAGGAGATGTGACTCCCGGCCACTCAAAATCTGTCAATAATGCCTGGCCTGGAGTGACAAGATCTAATAGTTATGTTTTTTTGCATGGAGTAGCTGATCCCCATTAGGATCTAAAAACAATAGGATCACGGGTGAAATTCACGGCAGAAACACAGAGTTTTTGACCAACATCACACGTTTATGTAAAAAGTCATGCCCGGCCATAATGTCCTGGCCCACGGCCACCGCTATATAATGTGGAGGTTTTGCTGAATGAAGTTGTCTTTGGTATGGGAGCTGATCGAGTTTGTAGTCTGTTCTCTTTTGAGAAGCTAGCTGTTGGTGGGGCGTTAACCCCCCCCCCCCCTTCATATCTGCATGCAGTAACCGATCTTGGTCTAACAGGAAACTTCTTCTGCAGTCAGTACACAAGCCCAACGTATTTGGTTTGTAGAACTTGCCCAACTTTTCAATGAGATGTTAGGCAATATTCCAACTATTAAATTCATTAGAGAGATACCTTCACACTTGGTACAAGACAGTTTTCTGGATCCTAACCAAAGTAATTTAATCATATTTCACTGACGACTTGATGAGCGATATTAGCAAAGAAGACAGAATGGCAGATATATTCACCAAAGTATTCAACCACCATAATTTGAGTGTTATAGTGCTCTTGCAAAATTTCTACGAACCATGCACAGTGACTATGCGCAGAAATGGTCAGTTTTCAATTTTAGGCACCATGCCTATAGATTTGCAAACGATCAAGAACATGAGTCAACGCATGTTCCCAGACAAGGCAAAGTATATGATGGACATGTACAAAAAAGCCACCTCAAACCACTCGGATCCCTGGTGATTGATTTGAAACCTACAACACCCGACCACGAACGACTGAGAAAAAATACTACGTCACAAACATCTCCCCCAAAGACTATAAAATTATCAGCAGAACATCTGAAATCCATTATGTCCATATTTGGTGATTCAACAAGTGATAAAGATGATGAAGAGGATGACATGAGACACCAACAACCTATGACAAATAACAACACGCTGCTGTACATGAAATGATTACAAAGTGTTGCTGACAAGACAAGTCAAGATCCTCCACAATGAAAAACAATTCTTAAAGCATAGTCCATCGCAGGTATATCGATAAATCTCTCATTCAGAATAACAAAGCATTTGCTCATTTTTGAGCTGCAACAGGCTCGCCTTTTCCCTCTGCGGCCCGGGTTCGATTCATGGCGGGGGATGCAAGTGAAAAGAGCTCCTACTACTCTGACTGTGTACGGTAGTTTTCTCCGAGTCCTACGGTTTCCTTCACAAAACAATTGATTGGGTACGTGTACGCCAACATCTGTGCCATGGAAGTCATTAATATAGGCTTGGCCTGCTTCGCAATCCATGTGAAAGATGTCGGCCTATACTATGTGTGTATGAGTGGAATGGCCCGAGACCTCAGCGAACATTACCTTGCCTCGTGTGGACACAGACAAGAGTGGCTTTTGAGCTTATTGCGTGTCCAGGGTTGCGTGTGTGCATTGCGGGACTGTTAATATTTATTTACCACTAAATACAATGGACTGGTGGGCTATGTGCAAAAACTGTGAAACTTTATGGAAACCCGACCCCAAGCGGACGATAAAAATATTCGTGTATTGTCCCACCGTACCTGTAAGAAAACATCTGATGGTAAAGTTAAAATGCATCAAACAAGGTGCAAGAAAAAGAGGGTGGAGCATGACAGGATCGACAGCATCGATATAGATCCTATCGGCTGGAAAAAAAAGACTAAGTTCCAGGGAAAAAATCTATAAGTAGCAGGTCATTTCGTTATACTGTAAGAGCATGGACTTTTATGTACTGCTGAATAGCGAAGACAGTCAACTATTATACCCTGGTAACCGTGGAAACGATTTTCGTGTGCAATTACTACAGTTATTAAGTTTATCGGGTCATTGGGAAGTTGCTGTGAGTCATATTCATACTGACCAAGCAGAAGGATAAACAAGTCAATGGTTGCTGTTGTGTTGTGACATTGTAGACAGTACTATAGTCGGGAACAGTTTAAGACAAATATTACGAAGAATATCACCAACAGATAAACATTTTATCACACAACAGTTCACCCGTGTTCTGCAGAATCCCGTTCGACAAATACATATTTACATAGTAGCCACTGAAGGTGAACCTTCAAATATTCGTTATTGTGACGTTACATTACATTTTCGGGCGTCTCCATTGTGTGAATATGAAAAATAATATACTATGGTTTGGAGCCTTCAATCAACCATGGCGGCTTTTCTGTCACCAAAAAAGGAGGAAACAAGTTCAAGAGAAGCGTCAAGCGATTACCAGCTATATCTCCCGTTGTTGCACAGGACGTCCAGATGGAAGCCAAGCAACAAAAGACGAAAAAAAAGGACCACACAAGACTAAACCAACGTGTTAGTGAATCAGGCAGGTTTGATAGAGTGACATCTAGTGACTGATGTTATAATTAAATTTGGCAAAAATAATCTACATTGGCAATAGATGGAGCTGCGTGTTAGCTATATACGTTATCTCATTGTGAAGCATGCTGAAGAATCAGGCACCTACTTAAGTCAAGTCAGTCAAGTTGCGACCAAATGTAATGTGTTCAAAGAAAGGTGGTATTTGAAGCCATCCTGGGTTCGCAACCAACTAGTGAAACACGAAAAGCCTCAATGATCGGTAGGTATTTTTATTTTTGTGAAGTTTGTTTGATATGTTGAAGAATGTTTGATAAAATGTATAACACGTGTTTTAATGATGATCTATCTGTCTATGATATAAGTTGCGCTGTCGAATGCTGATGATTTGTAACTGATAATTGTATACATTATCCAGCTTGACAATGCACATAAGTGTATCAATATGATTGTATTATGTGTATAGTGTACATAAATGTGAAAAAATGTCACCTAGTATTTTTTTTTAAATTTTATTTTTACAATATATCAGTTTATAGCCAAACTAGAACAATGTCGGGTTTTTATTACTGATACTTGTTTCAAGAAAGCTCTACGCAACTCAAAACCTCAGCGATCATGGCTTTTCTGTGTAATTGAAGAAAATGTAGTGATGATTATTTGAAATTTGAAGCACTTGTTTGTTTGTTTATTGATAGTATGCTTAGACTTTTTTTCTAGAACAGCACTAATATACACCTGCAAGAATATTTAATGTTATGTACAAAATACACCAGATATTTGAAGTGTGTAATAAGAGAAAGCACTATTTTTATCCTTACTGTCAATATACCACGCCACTGCAAGCACACACTGCCCCTCAGATGCTTTATTCCCGAGGTCAAAGTGCACTGACCCAGTAAGTCCAAGATAAGAAGCTTGTTTGTAAACAAGCCACGCAGCCAGATCAACTTGACACTGTGATCGGCCTGCTCTCATCAGTGAAACCAGTTTGAAGCTAATCTGTGAGGCTAATTTTAGGCGACTTAAGTTTATCACATTAATTTTTTCATGATTGTTGTCAAGACACGCCTCTGTAAACTTCATTATTTCCACATTTAACCAGTTTTGAGCTCTCACCTGTGGGGGGTATTTTTAGACCAAGGTTGGGCTATCATTTTTAATCCCCTGCGGGATGTGGGCAACAAGGGTTGCGACAGAGATGTTCTTGCAGTGCTTTGCTCTGACGGCCCTCTTTTCAATTCCCCACTAGCAGGTTGATACAGTCCATACGAGATCATTCTTCTTCCGTGATATAATACTGCTGGGACGGTCCACTTTGCCCGTGCAAAATTATTCTTCTTGCTCAACAGTATTAACCCTTTCAGATTATTTTGATCAGTCAAACAATGTGTTGTAGACTAATCACCATATTAAATTGGATTTTCCAAAATTAAGACAGCTTTTTTAATTCACATATTTGCATGCTCACTTATATGGAGTTTAAATTCTTTAAAAAATATGTTGGTGACTCATCAGATTGACCTGCATTTTTTGCAATTGAAGCAGCACCGTTCTTTTAATTCACATGATATTTAATAATAATGTATATGGAGTTTAAAGTATTTAACTCTCTTAGTTATTTGACACTAAGTTTACAGCTTGCTTTGGCGCGCTGGACACGATATGCCAAAAGCGCGCCGAGGAAACCTTTTACCTGAACTATTATATTGTGTGTAACTATGGACATGTTGCTACTTGAATGAAGGGTCTTTTTACAAGGAACATTAATCTAGCACGCTTATTATGATTCGGAGCAATGCATTTTACGTAGTGCTACCTTAGTCGCAGTTAGGGTGATCCTTGACGCCCTGTGGCTTGATCCTTTTTGCCCAAGCAATTGGGCAAAACAGTTACCAGTTGGTCTCTTTGGAATTCCCTTGGCCGAACGTGGGTAAAAGGCCACAATTTGTTATACAGAAATGACCAGACACCTACATAAATGCGTGTAAATACTTTATTTTTACAATTGTGATTTTTTTCCTGAAGCAGCTCGTTTTGCTCACATTTTCTTTGACTAAACAAATATCAGCCATCCATGCTCAGGTGCAATGATTAAAAAAAAAAAAAAAAAAAAAAAAAACCCACCCCAATAACTAACACTACCAGAAATTTCCATTTAGATCTAGTGCCAAAACGAAAAATGCCCCAAAATGAACTGTAAAGGCATTGAGTATGGGGTGTATCTCATTCATATATATATATATATATATATATATATATATATATATATATATATATATATATATATATATATATATATATATATATATACATATTTGTATTTGTGTCTTTTTGCCCAGACCCACTTCCTAGTAGTCAATATCCTGTTCCGCAGTCCGAACTCTTTACTCTCAATAAGCTAACCTGTCCCTGTCTAACATATATACATATGGAATTACTATTGTCCATATTGCACACGTTCCTCTGTAAAATTTTGACATAGGCTGTATCAGCCCAAATAAATTAAAGGGTCTTCGGCGGGTAACTACTCAACATGCTTCGGAGCCTTTTACCCGTACATGTCTATCTGAGTAGCAGCTCCTTGTCTAAGCTAAATATTCAGCAAAGACAACCCACATAATAAAGAATAAATATGAAAGTGGCAAATGTTGAATAAGCTAAATACGTGAAGTTTTGCTTATAAATGCAGAGCTTGACCTTATGAATAGACTTGGTTGAAACCCGCATCAAGTATATCCTTGTTAAGTTGACTGTGGAACTGTTCTACGGTTTTGGAGAAAACCACATAATATACATGTATATTGACCGGTATTCCTGTAATTAAGATTGTTATTACTCATATTTTTGTAATTTCGCCATTTCGCTAATCATAAAATAACAGTAAAACCACATAATGGTTACCACTTTTGAGACGAGTTTACTTATATTCTCGCCAAATCTGCAGGGAATCCAACAAGTGGTAAGGGAGACGTTGAATATCATAAAACAAAATTACAACTAAGATCACACAAAATTTTAAATCGCAGAATCATCTGTTGTAGAAAAAAAAGGTCTAGCAGAACATAAAAAACCCAATGTACAATGTCGCCGCGATGGCCAAGTGCTTCTTTGGAAAATCTGTGAATATTTTCCCAAAAAATGAACAAAAAGATTTCATGAAAAATACAATATCACTGGAGCCTGATCACACCGGGCATAGACTTACAAAACGTTCAACCCCTTCACGTTTCAAGATGATTTTGCCAAAATATTTTGAATACGGGATAGAAAATTTTATTGTTGACATACAATTAACTGATGGTCGGACGGCAAGCATATCGGCCCGATAAAGGCTTACCTGACTGATAAGTTAGTCTACTTAAATAATAGCAACGCCACATGTTCAAAATTAAGGTGTACGGGTACCGGGATGGTTCCTGGTGTAATTTTGAGCAATATTAGGCATGCATATTAATTACCGGCCACAACTGCATGCCTGGTTGTCTTAGTAACTATAGTCTCGCCTGGCGAGATACGGGCGGCTGCCTGTGCGGGCAAGCGGGATATCACTAATACTTTGGAAATAACGAATACTTGGCACAGACAGATAGAAATTTATTCTTGTAACCAATTTAGGAAGCACTGAATGATTATGACTTTGTCATTTGTAAACTTAAATTTCTCTTCAAGACACTAATTTTGTGAGAAAGCCTTGTCTGTGACTATGATATACCCGTGTGTCCTCCGCAATTGACAGGCGTTAACGGTATGCTTTGTGGCAAGAAATTAGTATATATTCTTGTATTTGCCAAGAAGAAATTACTTTGATTGTAAACATAGAACAGGGTTTCTCCCACAGTAACTCTTTGGCATGTCGAGATACAGAGTAATAGTAGAGATACAGAAGACAAAACACTTAAGACAATGTTTACAGAACAAAACTATGGTATAACCTTAGGACCGCCACCAAAATATAAATTGTACTGGCGCATGAAAAATGGAAGAATATTAAAAAAGAACTTTAAAAAGAACATTGCTACTTGGTGGATAAATACATGATATTCAGCATTAAAATGCCCATTGACTTACATAGTAATCAAAGGGAAAGGTGCATTTTTATTGATAAGAACCCGAATTGTAAAAATCATTAAAAATCAGGAATCCACAGCGTTGCCATCTAGTGACAAACTTTGTTTGAAACTTCACAAGGAACATATCCACAAAGTTTCAGCTTAATCTGAGTGACAGTTCTGGAGAAGATGTCGAAAAAGTGAAAACACACAAAACGTCATAAAAAAAATTGCAACGCCACCTGGTGAACAAATTAAGAACTAGGAGTCCCTTTTTGTGTTCCTGTGTGATATCAAAGCACTTGGATGAGTGGTTTCGGAGAACAAGACTTTTTAAGATTTGCCCAATTAAAGGAAAAAATCTTTAAAAAATTCCAAAATCACTGGAGTGTGACAATTTGAACAATTCCGTAGAGACCCATCTATGGTATATTGTCATCAAGTTTGAAGTGAATCTGGCAGACGGTTTCAGAGAAGAAGTCGAAAATGTAAACTAGCATCGGAATCTCCATATACTTACATCGTACTCAATAGGAAAGGTCAGTTACCTGTATATACCCGAATTGAGAAAATCGTTAAAAATCAGGAATTTACAGTAGCATTGCCACCTGGTGAACAATTTTGTTTGACCCTTTCACAACCCCCCCCCCCCAAAAAAACCCCACCATATCCACAGAGTTACAGCTTAATCTCAGTGACGGTTGTAAAGAACAAGTTAAAAAAAGCAAAAGCACACAAAAAGAGAATAAAAAATTGAAAAATGCCACGCCACCTGATGCACAAATTAACAACTAGGAGTCCCTAGGAGTGCCCCTGTGTGATGTCAAAATAATTGGGCGAGCGGTTTCGGAGAAGGATAATTTTTCAAGATTTGCCTAATAAAAAAACAAACAAACAAACAACAACAACAACAACAACAACAACAACAACAACAACAACAACAACAACAACAACAACAACCCCTTCCAAAAAATCATAAAAAATCCAAAAGTCACTGGAGTGTGACCATTTATACAAACTTGGTAGAGAACAACCCAAAGGTACATTGATATCAAGTTTGAAATGAATTTGGCTGATGGTTTTAGAGACGTATTTAAAAATGTGGATTATCATTAGAATACCCATTGACTTACATAGTACTCAATAGGAAAGGTGCATTAACCGATAAGTACCCGAATTGAAAAAAAAAAAAAGAAGTTCAAAATCAGGAATCTATAGCATTGCCATGTGGTGAACAAGTTAAGAACTAGGTGTCCTTGGGAGTGTTCCTGTATCATATCAAAGCAATTGGGTGTGTGGTTTTGGAGAAGATTTTCCCCCAAAAAGACCCCCCCAAAAAATGATAAAAATCAACAACACACACAAAAAAAAGGACTGGAGCATGTCCATTTGAACAAACGTGATAGAGACTGACCCAAGTTACATTGAAACCAAGTCTGAAGTGAACCTGGCTGACGGTTTTTGAGAAGTCGAAAATATGAATTGTGAACGGATAACGGATGAAGAGCGATGGCATAAGTTCTGCTTGCTGATAAGGCAGCTGAGGTAAAAAAAAGAATGATAGTCTATGAAAGTCGCAAGCAAAACAATGAATGGTAATTTTCGTAAACAAAGAAAAATGAGATAATTAGATAATTATGCAGCCGTATTGCAGAATATGAAAGTCGCAAGCAAAACAATGAGTGATAATTTTCGTAAACAAAGAAAAATGAGATAGTTAGCTAATTATGCAGCCGTATTATTTATTCAGTGATTATATAATTGGTGTTTTGTTATATTTAAAAAAAATAAATAGATCCAATGGCGATGTATCCAGACTTACAGAATTTGAGGAAAATACTGCAGAACTTCATCCCTTTTCCGCAAGGTACTTTACAAAATTATTCAAAAACTCCCAGAGTTTGACGGGTAGTTTAGTTATTTCAAAAAAAAAAAAAAAACGGCTGTGGAGATCCCACTTTTACCTGTCGCATCATTATGTTTTGGGGGCATGTTTGCAGAAACGGTTGTACGGAACCCTATTTATACAATACGGATCATTCGGACGCCGTAAGGATAAACAATTACACAACGAGACCGACAGAGGTTCTTACTAACATCAATATATAATTTATGGCAGGTTATATACTTTTTCAGACTCTGGGTGCATTAAAAAGATTTTTGAGGATCTCAAAAGAAAAAAGAAAAAACAAAAAAGGAAGACAGATGAAAAGCGAGAAAAAAGAGAAAACCCCTAAAATTCATGAAACATCCACAAAATATTTCTGCTCTACTATTTGTACAAATTTGATACGAAGTACATCGCATTTAAAGAACATCTTATCAACGGTTTTTGAGAATTTAAAATGTAAATTGTAGAAAGACGATGGATGGATTGGCCTTTTATACGGTCTGCTGGCTAACAAGACGTCCGAGCTTATTCGTGGAAGTGTGTGTGTTGGAGGGAGAGAGAGAATTGCTCAAGAACATCACTTGAAGTGAAAATGAAAACACAACGAGCGAAGTTACATGAATTTACAGAAACCTGATTAGCGTCAGGAGAGTTTGTTTGCGCCACACAAATATATTTTTTCCCTCTGCCTGTACATCTGCCATTTTACGATCTACGATTGCAAGATTTCTGTCCTAAGCCGTCCTATCCCGGGAATGTACCACTGGCTGAATAATTTGAAAAGGTACTTAGTAATTTTGAACATATATTTTCTTACTACTTGCAGAGTAATACAAACCTTCTTTTCTTTCAGTAAAAACTTGTATTGTAAATAAATCTTGACTTAAAGATGGCTTCCATGGTAGCGCCTGTTTGTGACCTTTATGGAGGTCCCCTGACCACTGTGCATCACACAACCTATGTATTTTACTCAAAACATTATGGTCGAATAAAGGATTTCTGAGTCTGAGTCTAAGTCTGAGTCTGGTTTTGAAACTCATTGAAACTCTCACCGGAGTCTTCCTGGTCTTCGTCATCACCATTACTTGAAGATGGGAACTGTCGACTGTCCAGTTTTGCTTGGTAAATCCTATCTGCCTCCTGTAAATATGATACAGTGTTACATTATACAAATCTGCAGCTGAAGACAAGGTTTCTTCATAAGCAAATTTGCCTGCCTGCAAAAAGAAAACGCATTCACAGAGTGCCATATTTTGGTTATGTGTGTGGTTTTGCAAGCTTGCTGATTCAGATACCAACAGCGGTGACAACTAGGGGAGGGAGATCATACTCTCCCTGATTCTGTCTTGTTCGAGATCACTAGTCTGCAAGTTTGAACAAGGGAACCTTTGTTCGGTTAAAGCAGCTCCCGGTACATTGTTTCAACGATAATCTTCACACGTTGCCTGGGACATGGGGTCGTTAAGCAGACCCAAGTGCTCACTCATTTTCCTTTTATGTACGCAGCACTGGACTAGTCTCGGTGTCATTCTAAGCTTTTTTAATTAAAAAAAATGAATTGTACTGGTTTATATAAATTCTAATCAATAAATTCTGAGGTGTATTGGAGGTCTGGTTGTTTCATACTGAGATTGTCTTCATACTTTTTAAAATCGATGCATAGCGAGCTCACAGGCACTACAAGACGCCCTGTAGGTAATGTTGCACATGGTAAACATGTTTATTCCAAAAATAGATGAAAGTAAAAACGCGGTCAAAATTGGGTCTATTCACAAAAAAAAAAAAAAAAAAAGTATATGTTACCTCAAACTTGCACTTCCATGATCGAAACTCTTCCTTCCGTCCAGTCGCAGTGAGCAAATCTTTAAAGGCCTTCTGCAGACGTTCCCACTGCTCACTGGGTGGACGTCCATTACTTACTAACTTGTACTCCATACGGAAAGCGTCTTCCAATCTGCATTCAGCATCTTCGTAATTCTCTGTTGTAAAGCAGTAACGAAGAACATAATTTAGGATAATCTGAATTGTTTGCTGCGTTGCAAACCGAATGAAATTATTTAGATTCGTGCAGCCTTGCCTCCTCAAGCCCTTTGGCCTATAGAATGGAGTCAAACAGATTACTTTATAGGTCAGCGAAAACCCTTATATATATATATATATATATATATATATATATATATATATATATATATATATATATATATATATATATATATATATATATATATATATATATACACACATATACATATATATATACATATATATATATATATATATATATATATATATATATATATGTGTGTGTGTGTGTGTGTGTGTGTGTGTAATAGTATGTATGCATATAATTCCTATGAAAAAACTATGTATTTAGCAGTTGACTATTTTCATGTACGAAGAAAAAATATGTTCCCAAGACAATTGTACAAAAAAGTCCCACCTCGCTTTATCTGGATAATTCCGATAAGGCACAGACACGCCGCCGTATTGGGGTGCACTCCAAAAATCTTCCGGCGACGTTCAAGAGATTGCTCAGCGAAGTCCAAAGCTTCTTGATACTGTTTCAATTTCAATTTTGTGGTTGCGATGTTCCAGAAAATGAACACTGATGAAATATATGAACTAAGACCCAATGTTTCATTCAAATTGTTTGCTTCCTGGTAGCATTTCAAAGCTTCTTTGTAATCAAAATTGCATTCATGACATGAGCCAAGTGATTGTAGATACATGGACATGTCCACGTGTTGACCATTCAACTGTCTTTGTATCTCCACACATTTCTGAAAACATTTCAATGCATTTGCAATGTGGTCTTTCCAGAAGAACTGCCAGATTTTCGATTCTTGGAAGTATGCATACCCAAGTTCATTAAGCGATCTCAGGCTAAAGGTGTGTTCTCCATGCAGCTTTCGACGAATGATGAATGAATCATATATATGCTTTTTTCCCTTCCGGAAGTCTTTTCTATTTTTCTTTTTTGGGTTTTCATAGACTAAAACTAGCCCTCTCACCAGCTTGTAATATGCCAATACAAACTGGACACTGCGGCTCTCCTGTTCAGGTACTCTTCGCAGCATTTCTTCTGCCTCCCGTAAAATGGTTTCTATTTCACTAATTGGGTGACCGAGGTTGCGTTTTTGGTCCGCTAAATGACACTTCATTTCTGCACATTCAAGTAAGTGGTTTTGAGACTGAAGATCATCTGACGACCGCTGAAAGTAAATCCGTTTTTCCTCTTCATCTAAAATCAAATCTAGAAGATAGGAAACGGAATGGAATTTTTCAACACCGACATGTTCCGGCAGCTCAGGGTACTCTCTTAAAAGTTGCAGAAAATTTGGGTAATCCAGGTCTTTCTCTTTCATTGCCCTCTTGTGTTCACGCTGCAATAATCTTGCCACTTTGACCAATCTCTGACTATAGTATCTCTGAAAATTATTATTGGCAATGTGAAAGTTGAACTTGTATGATTCACTATCAGATTTTAGTGTCAGATACGCTCTCATCAACAGGTGCATCTGATAACGCCTATTCCGTTTCTCTGTGCTATATTCGAGCAGATTCCTCTCACAAAGATATGTTAAGTGCATTTGAGCGTCTAGGTTGTGCGCGTTTAGATCGGGTTCTTGACTTCCATGTTTGTCTGAGGTTTCTTCTAGTAGTAAGATTGCAGCAGCAGCGTTTAGCGTAAAGGTGCCCGGAATCACAGATAACATGATAAGCACATTTTGCAACGAGGGAGCCAGCTCTTGGAAGGTACTCTCGAAACAGCTTTCTATACTGTCTTTGTTCTCTGATCCTGCCAGTTCAATAACATTAAGCGTACTAACCACCTGATCTGACAGTTCGTGGATAATCTGTTGCACATTCAACATGCCATCCCTCAGCCGTGGTGCCACAATCTTCATGGCTTGAGGATGAAATCCACACTGCTGCGCAAGTGCTTTAGCATCCGGGTCCTCCAGTTTCGTTGAACTATAATGTTTGATGAGACTCATCGAATCTTCCACTGTCATTTTGTCCATGTTGAACAATTTCAACGGTAAATCTCCCACCTGCAGATTGTATCTTGATGTCACAATAAATTTTATTTTCGGACTATCTACCGACAGCAGTATACGGAGGAAATCCAGAAACGGTTTTCTGTTGTCATTTGGCTCATCCTTGGTACCAGGCTCTGTCATTTTGTCTGCGTTGTCCAGTAACAACACATAATCTGGAAATACACACACATTAAATGTTTACAGAGACTAAGTATTAACCGTTTCACGGAATTGTGGGGACGCCTGCTGGTAATCTCAGGCTAATGGTCCAATTTTGTTTTTGTCATGTTTGACATTTTCATGGTGAAGTGCAGTTTGAGGAAAAAGTTAATGTACACATATTTAGAGGCTTATAACAGTGCACTATTTAGTTTCCCGTCACAAGACTTCGATCGTGCCTAAACTTTTCAGAGTATTCAGTTTATCTCATGCACAAATATAAGAAGTGTATTTGCATTCGTGCCTGCCAAATGACCAGATGAGGGGCAGCCATTGTAGCTACCTAGGTTGAATCAGGCCATTTCTACTCATGTGCTGTCTGTCGGTTTGAATGTACTATAAATTACTTCAGCTGTACCATAAATTCATAAAATGTATAAAATTTGGAATGAGTGAATGCATCGTGACATCACTTCAAGGAAAAAGGAAACATGGATTAAAAATGTGGCGCACTTTTGGCTTTGAGGGGAGAGCTTGTTAGTAGTAATGTCATTGTACAGTGGTCATGGATCAGTTTATCTGTCATTTCACTTGGTGGCCCAGTATTGGCTGAGGTGTAATGAACTGAGAAGAAACCACATCACGGGCGCAGCACATATGACTAATGTGTGATTATTCATCTAGTGACAACAGTATTGCTGATTCTCTTCAGCATGAAAAACCAAAATGGATGTGTATATATATATTTTTTAAAATGAACAGCTATCACTTGCATTGATGTGGTTTACAGCAAAAACTCAAAATTAACTGAAACTACTTAGTACAGTCAGCTGATCAAAATAGGAGAGGTCACAGTTACCAATTATCTGTGTATTCAGCTGAATACACGATCAAATACACAGAATTCTTCAGGGCTAGAGATGTATATTCTCATTGGATTGCATGTTACATTAACCTCAAATAAAACGATCAGTTTTAAAGCTGCAAAAATAAAATTTATGTGAACATTTCAGCTGTGTACATAAGTTTACCGCACAACTTTTGCTGTTTCTGTAAAGTGTGGTTTTAAAGTGACTAAGCTGTAAATTACAATGAAAAGTCTCATGATGATCCTGTGCTCTGCTGACTGGAATATGCTTTTACAGTATTGCAAAACTTGCACTGTAATCTGTATAGCTATATACATGAGCAGTGGTAGCAAAGTTTGATGTATAATTCATAAAAAATAGAAAAAAATGCAGCATTACCTGGTGGCCAAAATAAGAACTAGGAGACCCTATATACAACATCACAGAAATTGGCCATGTAGTTCTTGAGACGAAGATTTTTGTTTCAAATAATTAATTAAAAATTTCATAAAAAAACAGAAAAGTTATTGCATCAGCATGTCCTTTGCAAACTTGGTAGAGGTCCACCTGGTAAACATCCAGTGCAAACTCAAAACATTCCAAGCACCGCTCTTTCAGAATGAGTCGAAAATGTAAATACACTAGCCATATAAACAATGCAGTGACAACACTTACATACGGTCGCAAAGTTTGATTTCCCATAACTTTGTCAAATATTAACATATATCCATATCAGTTTCTCACACTTTCATTGTCTAAAGTCAAATTATATTCTGATAGAATTTTAATCAATTCTGTACAGCCGTTCTGAATAGGTCAGAAATAGCCTTAAGAGACAAAACTTATTTAAAAAAAAAAAAAAAAGTAGCGCCACCTGGTGGCCAAAATAAGAATTAAGTGACCCTTGGTGACCCTCTGTATAATATCAAAGCATTTTGGCCAAATAGTTCTTGAAATGAAGAAATTTTAATTTTGTTCAAAAAATTAATTAAATTCATCTAAAATAGATATTTTTTTAATCAACATCTCCATTGCAAACTTGGTAGAGGTCAACCTGGGGAGCATGCAAGTGCAAAATCAAAACGTTCGAAGCACAGCTTTTTGAGAAGTCGAAACTGTAAATACAATAGCCATATATACTATACAGTGGTAACACTTGTCTATGGTTGCAAATGTTGATTTTCCATAACTGTGTCAAAAATTAACATATCCATATTATTTTAAAAACTTTCATTGCCTCAAGTCAAATTGTATTCTGATAAAATTTTAAGCAATTCTGTTTAGCCTTTCCAGAGAAGTAAAAAATAGCCTCCATACACAAATATTCATAAAAAATAAGAAAAAAGCACCACCTGGTGGTCAAAATAAGAACTAGGTGACCCCAGGTGACCCTGTGTGCAATATCAAGGTAATTAATCAAGTAGTTCTTGAGATGAAGAAATTTTATTCTTTTTCCAAAAATTAATTAAAAAGCTATTAAAAAAATAGAAACTTATTGCATCATCATCTCCTTCACAAACTTGATAGAAGTCCACCTAGGAAACATCCATGTGCAAAATCAAAACATTCCATGCAACGGATTTTGAGAAGAAGTGGAAAATGTAAAAAGTCTAATGACGGACGGACAGATGGACTGACTGGCGACGGACGCAAATAGATTCCAATAAAAATAAGACTGAACCGTGGCCATTTTAACAAACTTGATAGAGACCCACCCAAGGTACATTTACATCAAGTTTGAAGTGAGTCTGGTTGACGGTTTTGGAAAAGAACTTGATAACGTGAATGTCCATTGCAATCCTGATGGACTTACAGTGTAATCATTAGGAATGCATGCATCAACCAACAAGTACCCAAATTAAAAAAATCGTTTAAAATCAGGGATCTACAGTAGCGCCACTCAGTGAACAGCTTTGTTCACTCCTCCCACAAGCTACATATCCACTACTGTTAAGAACAAACTCAGGGACGGTTGTGGAGTAGTTGAAAATAACCTTAATGGACAAAAATTCTTAAAAAAATATATAGAAAAAAATCATAACGCTTGAACAAACTAAGGTATTGGTGTCCCCAGAAGCTAGTGTCCCTATGCAATTTCAAAGCAATTGGCTAAGTGGTTTCGGAGAAGATGTTTAAAGATTTTATCAGGGAAATGAACAAACTAATAATAAATGAATAAATTGAAAAGAAAAAGAAACAAATAAAAGAAATAAAAAAAATCTAAAAACCACTGAACCATGACCACATGTACAAACTTGGTTGAGATCCACCCAAGGTACATCCCCATCAAGTCTGATGTTAATCTGACTTGGAGAATTCGAAAATGTGACTTGTGGACATACAGACGGTCGCACGGACGCTGGACCATACTAAAACCTCAGCTGACTTGCCAGCTGAGATAAAAATTACTTTTTATAATGCACGTCTGACAAGAACAGCGATGTTTTACAAGTGTAGTATTGCCATCAGTGGGGACTAATTAAGGCTGTGTGCCAACGCAGACATTCTGTTTTGTTCTTTCTTTCTTTCTTTCTTTCTTTCTTTCTTTCTTTCTTTCTTTCTTTCTATCTTTCTTTCTTTCTTTCTTTCTCTCTTTCTCTCTCTCTCTCTCTCTCTCTCTCTCTCTCTCTCTCTCTCTCTCTCTCTTTCTTCGTCACTAAATTTTGTTCGCCAGTCTTCTCAAACACTGCTACACTCAGAAACTTCAATTTTGGCATGATTGTAGGTTTATACATGAATTGATGGCTTTTAAGAGGAGAAGATATACTGAAGATTTTGCAAATTATTTTCATTGAAAATTTTAAGACTTGAATATCTCCAAAATTCTATAGGTACAGGTAGCAAATCCAACTTCCATTTATAGGTTTGTAACACTGCATATTTTTGTGATTTACATGTGATCTCTGAAGATCAAAGGTCAGGGTAGTTTTGCCATTTGAAATTTTCATCTAGTCACCACTCCGTCAACTTTAATCCGATGTTGCTCATGTTGGGCTGGAATTGTAGATATCGTAACACTTCACATGTTTTGTAAGTGGCATATGGCCTCTAAAGGTGAGAAGTCAAGGTCATATGGACCTTTGAAATTTTACCTAAAAATCTACCCATAACGCCGTCAATCTTCATCAAATTTTCACCATGTTGGACCCAAATTACAGGTATTGTAACACTACACAATTTTGATGTCACATTCGAAGGTCAAACGTCAAGGTCATTTGGACCTTTGGCATTTTCATTCAGCCATAACTCTGTCAATTTTCATCCAATTTTAATTATGTTGGACTCAAATTGTATATATTGTAATACTGCGCATTTTTAAATTTACATGTGTCATTCAAAGGTCAATATCATTTCGACCGTTGAAAAAACTCATACAGCCATAACTCTCTCGCAATTTTTATGCAATTTTTAAAAAGGATTGATTCAAAGT
>OZ026622.1:68982300-69010300 GCA_964020975.1 Hermodice carunculata | reverse complement strand
GTAGGTATTGATACACTACACACCTTTGTAATTTACATATGACCTCTAAAGGTTAAAAGTCAAGGGCATTTGGACCTTTGCAATTTTCTTCCAGCCATAGTTTTGTCCATTTTTATCCAATCTTAACCATGTTGGACCCTAATTGTAGGTATTGCAACACTGCATATTTTTTAAATTTACATGTGACCTCTAAAGGTCAAAGGTCAAGGTCATCTGGACCTTTGGAATTTCTATCTAGCGACCACTAGGTCAATTTTCATTAACTATTGATCGTGGACGACTCAAATTGTAGGTATTGCAAAAAAGACTCCACATTTTAAAAAAATTATATGGGACTTCTAAAGGTTTGGCCCTTTGAAATGTTCATTTAGCCATGACTTTATCAAATTTCATCCAATTTTAGTCCTGTTGGTCTCAAATTGCAGGTTTTGCAACACTGCATATTTTTGTAATTTACAAGTGACCTCTCAAAGTTAAGGGCATTTATACTTTGAAATTTTCATCCAGCCATACTAACACTTTGTAAAGTTACACGGAAACATTTGCTTTGAAGCAAATCTTCTTTTCTAGTTAGAGCTTGTTGTACTCTTTATAATAAGAAGACTTTTGTTCTTTATGTATGGCGGTATAATGCCAAGTTTGGAGTCTTTGCGCATAATAGTATTCAAATGTCAGACAAAATGCCTGGTAAAAAGAAAGAAAGGTGGAAAAAAATCATAGAAAAAATGTCTTTGTTGGCACACAAACATATATAAAGAATTCACAGAAAAAAGAATGTCTCTGTGCTGGTGGACATATATAATTATACAGACAATATAATTACATAAATGTTATAATATAGATAGGAGCGGCATATAAACGACAAAACTATTAATATGCATAAGACACCATCATAATGTACATATGTATTATTAATAGACGAATGAAAATGTATAGTTATTAATTGTCACGCAAACAAAATTAGAATAAAAACACACAGACAGGAGTAGCATACAAAAATATGGCACAGATTAGACCATTAATCACACCGACAAGAACTGTTTATTGTACGCATATATATATATATATATATATATATATATATATATATATATATATATATATATATATATACATACATGGTCTGAAAACACAAACACACACACATACATATATATATATATATATATATATATATATATATATATATATTTGTGTGTGTAGGTGTGCGTATACGGGTCACGTGCAGGTGAATCATACACAACATTTTTTTCAAACTAGTACGTCACAATTACTAAACTGTATCTTTATGACTATACTGAAGGTTTGGGTAGAATTGAACATATATGTATAGTCTCGTCACCTTTTACAAGTTGAACTACTGCAGTATCAGTATACCAGTTGAGTTGTCATATGGCTATAATAATTTTGTTGTCTTGGGTGTTTTATTACCTTCCACTTGTTCAGTCAAGTCTATCAGGCTTTCCCACAAGACCCCCTTGATCGAGTTCAAATCTTTGAATTCTTTGACTGGTTTGCCCAATGCTTCCATGACGCGAAAGAAAACACTCTGTATTGTGTTTAACCCTCGCAGGTCCACCTCAACTAACTCCTTTGTTTGCACCTGATCGTCGCCGTGGCTTAACGTCATGACAACCTCTCTTGCCAGTGATGTTTTTCCAATGCCAGGGAATCCACAAATAAACACGCCTTTGACAGTCTCGCCTTGATGGCCGACTGACCCACTATTTTCAAGCAAATATTTGATTTCTTGTAACTCGTTCTTACGACCTATAAACGCATCACTAAGTCGCTGACTGGATGTACTTTTGTCTTTGAGGACCACAGGTCTTTCCGCCTCATACTGATCTATTTTCTGCAGCAACTGTTCACACGGAATTCTCTGCAGCAGTACTCGTAGTGTGGACACATCTCCTGGCCTTACCATGCCGATCTTCTCTAAAGCATCGAACAGATCATGTGCATTTTTGACGCTGTCGAAGTGGGGCTTGATTTTGTCTTTAAGCAGGAATTTAGCCTTTTGCGTATCATCATTTTGGAACTCTTCAGCTATGTAGAACAGCAGCCACCGAAAACGACTTATGGCACAATTTTTCATCTGTGGGAACTCATCCCACCCTTCTGTGTGAGTAGCCATCTTGGTTGCTCTATGAACAATTTTCAGTTATTTCACGCACATCCTGGTTCGTTCAATCACCAGATGTCACTCTTGGCTGCCATTTTTTAAGGGGGGAATGTAAACAAAAACAACCAATGTACACGTTATCGAGTTCCAGCTTGAATTCCTCATTTTTCTTTCTTTTTAATCTGATTTATTTGGGACGTTACGAAGATTGAAAGGCTTCTGTCATTTTCATTTTTTTTGCATGCACATTTGAATAATGTTATTTCTTACATGTTTATATAAGTTTTTGAAAATGCCCCTCTATTTCATCTTTGTGGGACATCTATTTCCAAAACAAAATATTTTCAGGCGTGCCTATGCTTATTTCATCTCGTTAGCATTTATTGAATTTTTAAAATTTCAAATGAAAACAAGAGGCCCATGGGCCTAATGTTTTACTGGCATCGTGACTATATTGCGCCTCTTCTTTTCAAAGTTGTGAGTCCTCAAGAAGCTTCTGAACATATAAAGCGTATTCACATTTAATGTAAAAAATGTCTAGGAGATGGCACTTCGCTGCACATGTAATCATAGCTTATTTGTGCAACTCCTGTGATGAATATTGTTGCATGTGCCAAGACAACAATGAATCCTTATCTTTATGTCCTCAGTGACCTTGGGACAGAAGATCAAGGACACCCACATTATGTAATAGAAGAGGCCATGAGGCCTGCCTGCTGCTGGGCTGACATTGGCATTGAAGTCCAATCTACACCTTGCAATTACAAAAGAACCTCTTTCAACTTTACAGGCATGGTGACCTCACACAAATAAGTCAAGGTCACTGATATTATATACAACTCTAGCTTTATTCATTGTTTATATGCCCTATAAATTTGGCAAGTCTAATCCAATTACTTTTCACGATTCGGAATTTCATATCTTAAAACACATTTTGGCTCATAATTTCCATCAAATTATAGATGGTGGCACTAGTATCATTAGGCTTTGACCTCCCCCACAATCCCACTACATTTGGTGAAGACCTACCACAAATTAAAGATGGTAGAGTGTTCACAAGATTTTCATATTTTGACCCCTATATTGCATAATATCGTAGGTGGCGCTGCCAATATCGGAAAGAACCTAGATTTTGTACCCCCTATGAGTCCTGAAAGTAATGTTGGGCTAACTTGCAAACTTTGAACAGTATTGCAGTCACAAGATTTTCACATTGTGACCTGTATATTATATGATACTATAGATAGCGCCACCAACATTTATGTCTAAATGATTTTTATACACTTTATAACTCCTAAACATTATATGGGCCTATCTCAAGAATTGTGCGGTGCACAGGATTCACGACAGGATCCCAATATTCAAACTGGCCATTTGACTTTGACCTGCAACATGGATTAAAAAGCGGTTATTTTCAAAATATGCGTCCTACATCCAGCTTTCCATATAGAGTCTTTTTGTTCAAAAGGCTAATAACTTTCGAGCTATTAACGAAAAACAATAAGCTTGGACAAGTGCCAAACTCCATAATTACTGGGTCACAGTGACTCGAAGTTTTATGTATTATGCAATCAAGCAATTTTGATTTTGAGGCTCCATGACGGAAGCACTGCTTTAGAGGCAGGATAGCTCAATACCCCTGGTAGATGAAAGGCAAGGGCGGGTACAATGGGGGGGGGGGATGTCGGGGGTCTAGGTTAAGCTTTTATCTGTTCCTTGGCATACACGTTATTCTTATTATGCTGATAAGGACAGCAGGGTGCCTACTATACCCATATGGGAGAAAAGCAAATGATTAACATCTGCTGTCATCTGGTACTTGGTCACTAAATAAATGCCTATCACTTAATTGTTTATTTGTGATAAAGCTGGACTGCATGTGCTTGAACATGCAGCTACTTGTGTCTAGTTCTAAGGTAAAGTTTCCAGCATGTCAATTCTCTTTGCCATTGGTGTCCAAGCTACACCCGGCCATTACAAAATCACCTTTTAAGCTTTACAGGCATGGTGACCTCACAAAAATAGGCCAAGGTCACTGATGTTACATAACCTTCTACCTTTGGCCATGGTCTATATATCATACAAATTTGGCAAGTTCCATCCAATTACTTTTCCAAATATGGAACTCCATATCTTAAAACACATTTTGGCTCTTAATGTCCATCAAACTATAGGTGCGCCACTAGTGTCATTGGCAACCTACACTTTGACCTCCCCCAATATTCCACCAAATTTGGTGAAGATCCACCAAAACTTTAAGATGCTAGAGTGTTCACGAAATTTTCACGTTTTAACCCCTATATTACATAATAATGTAGGTGGCGCCACCAATATCGAAAGCCTAGATTTCGATGCACCCTATAGTCCTGAAAGTTATATTGGGTTAACTTGACAACTGCAGACGGTATCGCGCTAACGAGCAGAGGTTTATGGACGGATGGACGGACAGACATGAGCGGTCGCATAAGCTTTGCGACCTTTGATCTGCAGAGGTGAAAAGACAGACGCAAAATATTGGTAGCGTTAATATCATTAATGCTGAAATGCACCCGGATGTTGCCTATTAGGGTGACTAGATTCTGTGCTTCATTGTACAGCAAAACATACGCAAAACTTCGTTTGTACAGCACACAGGTATGGATGACGATGCACATGTCCTCCATAATGCTACAAAAATGCTGTACTTTAAATTGAAATTATTGACTCAAGCCTTTTCTGAAATGTCAGGTCAAATAAATTGAACCATTATATCATATGATATTACATAACAATGGAGCATTTGACCAAGAGGATGTGTGCATAAATTATGATTACTACAATGATTAGAATCAGTTGTGGGAATTCTTTCATTTCATGCCCTCAAGACAAATCCATATAGAAGCTGAAGTAATTGCCAGCGTATGTACTGCGTGTGATTTATATATACTGCGTACTAGCATTGAGTGATTATTAATTACTGTTAAATATAATGTACAACACAGTCAAGTGCCTCGTCCCCTCATAATGCACTGCGTGGGCTTGGTGTTTGTATTAAAGCTATATAGCATGGCTAAGAAAAGGTAGTAAACTTCCAGATTATTCACCCTGTTTATGAAATTTAGTGTAAATCTCTAGCAGTGTAGGTGCCAGGTATTTCTTAGTAAGTATGTAGTAATTTTATTGACAGAATTAAGGTTAATTCTGACCTATTCGTCATACATAGAAATTAACAATATTTTCACCTCAGTTGACAATAATTGGTGTCCATATCCGCAGGTAGTCATACTCACACTAAATATGGACTAAATATATACTTTTAAACAGGACCAAAATCATCATGGTCAATTCCGACTTATTTGTCCCAAATTGTATATAGCTCACTCATTCATACTTATTGATAAACACATCAATGTAAATCTGCATGTAATTATACCAAATGGCCTAAGTATGAATAAATTACAACTACACCACTGACTATAGATCTGTAGAAACACTGTTAAACTTGACAAACATGTTTGAAAGGACTAAATTCAAATATAATAGCATTCTATCAAATCACTAATTACTAATGACAGTTGAAGATCTCACTAGCACCATTTTTCACAAATAAATTTGAAATAAAATTCTCGCCTTTACTGCATCCAAAACATTTTCTAATCAACGACAGAACACCTTCCGAGCGTGTCCCTAAATATGACTCTTTTATTCTACACAGGTGGCCTTTATTTACATTTTTTCAGTGCAACTGGTCTCCGCCAGGAGTAGGACAATGCCTGAAACATAGGCCGTTTGCACAGTATCGAGTTGAGCCAGACATTCAGGCTGACAACACATTACGATTGCTCTAAATTTATCACCCATGGGGGACGTTTTAGGGAGTGATGCACATGTTTCTAGTGTGTCCATGAGTACAATGAGGACATATCAATAAAAGGTCCATTTCATCTTCCACACCAAATTTACACTTATCAGAAATGCGTTTGCTTGGTGGTATATTTGGCCTGGCATGTCGCCAAGTTTCTACAAATGTATAGCTAAATTATGAGAGCTAGACAGAAAGGGGGAGAGAGAGAGAGAAAGAGAGAGAGAGAGAGAGAGAGAGAGAGAGAGAGAGAGATTCTGTAACATTGATCATGAATGGCCTTGAGATATGGTTCTGAAACCCCTGTGTGAAAGTTTTGTAGGTATAAAGTTTGCCATTATCATCTTGGGATTGGATTTCATTCATGCAACTTTCTTCAAAGCGATTCATTATTTTTTGGATTTCTTGTATCATAGAGTTACAGTAGCTTCTTTGATTGTCCCATGCACTGAAAAATCGTATCCTTTTCAATGCAGTGGATATTTTTGTGCACCAATTATGTTTTTCTATGGAATCGAATTCTTGCAGCGTGTTATATGCTTGTTCACAGGGACTGTTACCGGCAGATTTATTAGTATCGCCCATATTTTAACACTTTTATTTGGTGTCTAATATGTAGTGGAAACCTGCCACTTTCAGCAAATACTGCTTCAGTATTTGTTTGGGTCTGTACATTTAATGTGGAGCGCATGAATTTCAGATCGTATTTTTCCATAATATCCACGGTTTTCGATTATTGGTCGCAAATTTCTGATCTGTATTCCAAAATTCGTTATATTTGTCTGCAAATAATTTAAAACCCAAAGGAGGGCTCAATTTGACTATGGTTGGTTGGCAAGCTTGTTCACTTGGACGAGAGCCTTATTTGCTTGTTCACCCATATATGATGGAGCAGTCCCTTGATAATCATATTCATTGGTGCTGAACCCTATTCCAAGATATTTACACTGACCAACTATGTTTATTTCATGACTGTTGCAATAAAACGTGTGCTCCACTTTTCTTTTGAAAAATACAGGTACCTTTATGTTCACTAGGTTGACCAACCAGAGCCATTTCTTGCAAAAATTGTTTAGCCCATGTAGCTGTTTTGTGGGCCTTCGGTGTATCCGAGCACAGAACTAAATCATCAGCATTTATCAAGTAAAAATGAGCATTTCACCAATCACAATACCACTGGTGTCATCCAAGATCACTCAACTTCTTTGTAAACACCTTTTGGCTGATCATGCAACCTAGCAGTGCACCAAATTCAGATTTTATCTGCTCACTTCTTTGGTCCTTCTATTTAACTCTAAGGTTTGTCTGTTCAAACATACTACAAAGAATGCCGAAGTTCCCTCCTATCCGACGCTGATATGATTTTATTTAAAAATGCATGCTGCTTAACGAAATAAAATGCTTTGGTAAAGTCTACAAACAAGTGTACAGAGGTCTTCCTTTCATCTTCTGTTTTTCAATTAGACTGGACATGATATAAATACTATCTGTTCTTGTGCAGTCCTTTTAAATGCCAAATTGACAGGGGTCTTTATCATCAAAAACTCTAATTTTAAACTACAACCTATTGTTTAATAATGCCTCAAAACGTTTTCTCAGGGCATTTGTAACTGTGTTCCTTCTGTAATGATCCGGATTTTCCTGTGAATTAGCCTTAGGTATAGGATTGTAATGATCCGGATTTTCCTGTGAATTAGCCTTGGGTATAGGATTGACAATACTTTCAATGCATTGTTTGGGGTACTCTCCTTCTTTAAAGATATAATTATGTAAAGCAGTAACACGCTGGACTACTTCGGCTCCAACACACTTGAAAAAACCCTATAACAATGCCATCCATGCCACAAACCTTCCCTGATTTCAATTTGGTAAGTTGGGGATGGGCTTTTTCAAGGTGGATAGCCGGATTTAATGTGTAATCAATAGCCTCATTTTCGCACTTCATATTTGTTCACAAATTTGGCAGCCTGTTGTATTAGTTCCACATCATGATATTCAGGTATTGGTGGCTTGTTTTGCTGTGCAGAATGATGTGCATAATGATGGGAGGTATAACCATGAATTTGGATATCAAAAGTTTTATTCTTCATTCTTTCATGTAGGTTCTCTTGTAAGTCACTGTCCTGTAGTTTATCCCCAATTCCACAAATGTTCCAATTGAAAACACTTACTGTCTCTCTACAGTATGCATGGTTCACATCATTATCATTATAATTGCTGAGACCTGTAATATTCAAAGAATCATTTATAGTCAAATGTTCATCATTTGCACTTAGTCCATGATTGTTTGCTATGCATTGAGCCTTATGGACATCCTGGCAGTGGTCAATGTTAAATCTCTGTACAGACAAGGGTCCACCCACTGCTTCCACAATGGATCATGCAAGTAGGCCTTTACTATGGCTTGTCAGATGGATACCATCACGAATGTTCAGTTTCAAGTGTCATAACACAAGCACACAAGGGCGCCGCCATTTTGCAATTTTAAATCATCAGCGGTATAACATCAGCAAAAGTTCAAAACTTCGGCGTGAGATCACTAAAGATGGCTTTTACTGACACCGAGGTAGTCCAGTATAGTTACGCCACAATTTCAGTCAGGTTTTCACAATATTGACGATACTGTAGTTCTAGAAATTTTCGCGTGTGGTTAATTTCACGCAAACCTGTTTTTTCCGTAAATTAGAAAATGTTTGCATAATTTAATTTCGCGCATCATAGCTTGTCTATATATAACCATCAATTAAGTTTCGCGCATCAAGTCCGAAAAGCGTGAAATGAAGTCGAGCGTTAAAATTTCTAGAAGTACAGTAATTAGTAAACCTGCATGCTCATTTTTCTGAGCGAACAGCGGCTATGATGTTCATTGCTGCACACATGTGCAATCATTTTATTGACAACTCTGAAACACAATACACTTAACTATGAAGATTCCACTTTCAAAAATATTGTCTAATGGTTTACGGATTAAACACTTACATTCTATGGTTATAAGTCAGGCATATTCCTGAAATACTATGAATCTGGTGCACTTAAGCATTTGCAAATTTCATTTAAGTATATATGCAGTATTGTCATGGGGGAATTAGTTTAATCTTAGCGAGACGACTCTCCAACACGTTGTATTATCACTCCAGTTTCTTTTATACATTTATATGTTTCTTCTTGGTTAATGGGTTTCAAAGCTGACAAATGGGGTAAGCTATTTTATCTTTCCCACAAATACAGTTTTTATCACTTCGTTAGCTGACAGCACTTCCTGTTGCTGTAGTAATTACAGACATGAGAAGGTGTCATTGCAAGAATAAATTTACACATGAGTACTGAAGTATAACAAAAGGTGTGACGTAGTCCAAGATGGCTTACAATTTAGATCCACAATGAACTATTAACTTATTCCCAACTGTGCGGGAAGAGAACCCATTAACCTCTCTGAAGAACCTTAATTTCCTCGATGCCAAAAATTTTAGAAGGTAATGAGAGGCCATGAATATGCTTATTTCACTTTCGCTTCTCCAGCCAAGGGTCTGGAATTTTAAGAAACACAAAAGGCCAGGAAGGTTCCAAATATACTCTCTGTATATAGGTACTTTATCTATTTTGCCTGTATTCACATTCTGACCTACACATTAGCAAGCGGCCGACATGTGATTTCAAGAAAGATGTAAGGCTTTATTACTAGTCTTGCCCAAAGTCAAAGGTTTCTATTTCTTCGCTACAAAATTTTTAAGTGGAAAGTTTATAAAACTAGCATTTCTCTTAAAAAGAACCATAGTGTAGTATAAAACATGAAGCTCAAATCAGCTTATTATATGCCCTTTGAAATTTGTAGCTATGATAATTTCCCCGCCCTCCTGGCACATAAGTAAGGGGCAACTTATAAATATTGCTGGCATAAATGACTTAATTTATTAGTCATTAAGACACAAACGGCCACGACAGCAGTACTCAAGATTCATATTAAGCCTGGGCAAGATTTGAAAGAGAGAAAAGAATACTACCCAAGTGAAGCACTGCATGGGATAAGTTTGCACCTTTGAAGTTTTTTCCATGGTGAACAATTTCGTGCTATGCGGGATTAATTATAGGAATTTTGTGTCAATGATACCAAGGAACTAACGACTGAGAACAATAAGCAAGAATGATCAACATCGAATACGGTGTGAATACATACACACACACACACACACACACACACACACACACACACACACACACACACACACACACACACACATATATATATATATATATACATGTATATATATGTATATATATATATATATGTATGTATGTATGTATGTGTGTGTGTGTGTGTGTGTGTGTGTGTGTGTGTGTGTGTGTGTGTGTGTGTAGGGTCACATAGCAATGTGCCTGAAGTCGGGAACACAGACCTAGTGGTATGTGAAATTGTCATCTATTGTCAAAAGTGGACGCCGATGTTTTTGCTTGACTTTATCATCAGTAGAAATGCAATTTGGTCATTAAGCATGAAACATTTATCAATAAATGAGAATGTATAAACATGAATATTAATGAACAATTCGATGGATCCCAGTGAATACAGGCTCAAACGTAGTCATTGTTAAAAATCACAAGTAAATATTTTTTTTCCAGAGGAAAGTCAAAGGTTCAAAGGGTCAAAGTTCACGTTGAGACACGTTATTAAAATGTTAATAAAGTTGTCCCAATACGATGGACATCCACAAAGGATATGAAATATCATATGAATATAAAAGTGATTGAAGAAAGCAGATTGAGAATAAATATTGAATATTTATTCAAGTCAAAGTCTGATAGAAGTGTGCAAGTACACACATATAAGATTTAACGTCGAGACACGTTATTGAAATGTTAATAAAGTTGTCCCAAGAAGATGGGCATCCACAAAGGATATGATATATCATATGAATATAAAAGTGATTGAAGAAAGTAGATTGAGAATAAATATTGAATATATATTCAAGTTTGATTTGATTTGATTTTATTCAGGCAATCCTCATAAAATATAAGTACACAGCATAAAATATCTTAGAAAAGGAGCTTAGAGTAAAACACAAAACAGGTGAATCATCCAAACTTTCCTGAAATGATGACTACCTGGGATATATACACAATAAAGTCGTTAAGACTTATTTCCATTGTGGACCCTGGCAGTCCCAAGACTGGGTGGCTCAGAATAGTGCGTTTGGATGAACCAACAAACTATGAATATCACAGATATGCTTATTTTAATATATTTAAATATAAATTAATTAAAACTTATTGTATTCTCTGGATAGCATGATATTAGTTAGATGTTTGTTAACTGCAGGCTTAAAGGTAAGGATCGAGTCCTTGGATTTAATTTATGAAGGCAACCGATTCCACAGTTTGATAGAAAAATATAGGAAGGATTTCAGTCCAGGCCCCCCAACTCCTGGGACCACCAGGGAATCCACATTTGAGCGAGTAAAATGGTTGTGAACATCATCGGTGCGGACCATATTTTCTTTCATGTAATCTGGACAGGTGCCCCTCACTATTTTAAACATATGTGTCAGTTAGTTTTGTTCAACTCTGCTAGAAACATCCAGCCATCCTCAATCGGAAATTTGTTAAGGACAAATATGGGTTCTTGCCTGCCATTTATTAATAAAACGAATAATTTTGCTTTGACAAACCTGGAATTTCTGTTTTGTTTTCAAGGTCACAGTGCTGTGCCAAGCCGCACAGGCGTAGTCAAAGTGGGGTTGGATTAGCGCTGATCACAGAAGTTTCCTTGTTGTTGTGCTCAGCCCCAATCCTTGTCTATACAAAACTTTGAGTTTAAAGGTGATTTTATTCAAAACTGATTCTGCATGAAGTTCTCCAGAAACATTCTGGTCCAGCATCATTACCAAATATTTGACCTTAGAGGACAATTTTATTTATTGATTATTGCACGTGATTTTGAGAGAAGAATTTTTGTTAATTTTAGTTTTTTTGCCGAACAAAATTGATTCCAGTTTGCCCAAATGAAGAGATAGCTTGTTATGGATCAACCATTGGTTTAGGGAGTGAAGTTCAGAAGGAAGAGTATGTTCTATTTCGTGAATGGGTTTGGCAGAGATTAGTAAGGCTGAGTCATCTGCGTAAAGAAGTTTGCAGTTGACAGCCATGGGCGTGTCATTTGCATATATTCATAATAACAGTGGCCCGAGTAAGAAACCTTGTGGCACGCCACAAGTGACTGTATTTGCTTTATAAGTAGCACCTTTGTAATAAACAACCTGTGAGCGATCAGATAAATAGGAATGAAACCAAGCGACTGATGCAGAGTCCAAGCTAATAGGTTTAAGCTTTCGACACAGTAAACCATGGTTTACTGTGTCGAAAGTCAAAGTCTGATAAATGTGTGCAAGTATATTTATATATATATATATATATATATATATATATATATATATATATATATATATATATATATATATATATATATATATATATATATATATATATATATGTATGTATACTGTAGTTCTAGAAATTTTCGCGGTCGATTCAATTTCGCGCTTTTCGCGCTACCACCTAAAGCGCGAAATTAAAATGCGCGAAAATAAGTTGCATTGTATTTCATTACATTGTTTGGCATTGGATTGCGCGAAACTGAAATGCGCGAAAATTCTGTTATTTCAGAAAAAATGAGTTTGCGCGAAATTAAACACGCGCTAAAATTTCTAGAACTACAGTATATCGGCATCATGATTAAACTAATATCATTATTTTGACAACGCAACCATCATAATATTGTCAGTCGTTCTGTTCTGGTGAGTGACTGACGGGCCACACAAGCCACATGAGTATAAAACAATGTGGCTCATTGTCTTTGCTTAGTACTCCTTGTTGTGGTGCACGTAACCGGTTAAAAAATCACATGGTTCAATCATCATTTAAACACATAATGACGGAGAAACGTGATAAGCCCACCATGTAAATCCACTTTCACAACCTTTGTAAGTATCTCTTGCGTAATAACATGATGTCCCCAGCAGTCATTCTACATTAATGAAATTTGATGAATGTATGGTGAAAGCGTAAACTCAGGGTAGGAAAGGTTATTTTCTATAACTTCATTAGAAGTTGGATGTCGAACTAATTTGGGGGACAAGGGGTGCATGCAACTGGGCAAAAGATCTTGTATTGAGCCATATTATGGTGCCAAACAACTAAATGGGCCGTAAATGGTTTATTTATTAATTTAGTTGCCATATACGCGTTATACCAAGAACGTTTATGTGGAGTTGATATGCTATAATGACTCTGAACGTAAGTAACTCGTGTGTCTGGCCAAAACAGATGCATTCTAGATGACAAAAGAAAAAAACTGGAAGTGGTAAGAAGTGGAACAAAGAGGTAACTTAAGTATGGAAACATAAAAACAAGATGTGCCAGAAGTGATCTCCAAGTACAAGATAGTCTTAATAGGGGAATATTTGATGTCTACAACACAATTTAATCATGCCAAAGAGTGAGGAAGCTTAATATTAGCATGCAAGCAAGCACTGACAGAAGAGAGACCAGACAGATGGTGTCGCAACACTGGTACAAATAGTTGGTATCGGTGAAGTAGTTGGATTTAAATAAATAAATGGCGGACTCCGAACAGTGAAAGCTGTGGTTGATGCAGGGGCCTATAACGTTGCGACAAGAACAATAAGGAATTGGTATTTGCGATATAACACCAAAAGACAGAAACATGCTACTTTTGCAACGGCAAAGGCTGAATATGCAATAATTTGTCTAAACAAGGACCACCAATCCTCATCACCAGAGGGAGGGGTTAACAAAATATCACCAGATAAAGCCATAATTCGCGTTTGTTTGACTTCATATCTTGAACAAGATTGGACGATTTATACTGAAGTTTTGTATCAGTTGTCAGAAGGTTAGAGAAATTTGCTTTTACAACTTGAATGGGAGGCAGTTTAAATCTTGCATGATTTGAAAACAACGAAACACCCAAATGTAAGAATGGTGACTGTTTGAAAGAAAATACTGAAGGAAAATTAACTTGACTGCATGGAAGCATGTAATATCTTTGGATTGGTTATGGCAGGAGTGCAAAAGTCGTGATGCTAAAGCTGTGGCAGTGCGAATACTCTACCTACAATAAATTGTAATGATGCAGAGGGAGCTTCCTTGTACTGGTTGTATTGATAACAGGCATTGTAGAGTTAACGGGGAGTACTGACTATAAGAAATTGACCAGTACCAATTTGCTACATACATGGAGTCACAGCCTGTTCTAAAACATGAAATTGCAGGATTTTAATATGTTCTGTTTGTGTTGAAAAAATAGCACAGAAACACATTAAGACATGTCTGCAGGTGTAATTAAGAATTGTCTAGCGCAACGTCCCTGACAGACTGACCATCAGCTTTGAGACAGTGTTAAGTATTATCCCTGAGTATTAGAAATGCCAAAATAATTACGATATTTCAAAACGGTAAGTTGTATAGTTTGTAGATTTGTTCAGGAGGACTGGAAGTGATATCTCCTCACATACCGTGAATTTGGAATGAAAAGAACTGACAGGGGTTTTAATATAATAGAGAAGGATTTATTATTTCGAGAATCCAAAAATATCAGCATATGCATAATAATGGGATGGGGAGAGTTGTGTAAGTCGGAAGTCATTATGATGTGTATTAAGAGTTTTTGTAACCTTAGTAACGCATGAGTTTTTAAATGAGTAGGTAATATTTGTGGACTTAATTTATGCTGAAGTAGCACATGTGTTCTTTCCAGAAGCTTATTAAATCTATCCAGCAGAAATGCACCGAATTGTAATTGGTGGGCAAGTTCACTTGAAGCCAGTGCACTTACTTGAAAACCTTGAGTTAGTACGTGTAGCCATAATTCATTGCTTAATAAAGCGACATTATGGGGGTTATTCTGGATTTCATGTACTGCATAAGTTATGCGTTTATCCACTGAACGAATAATACAGGAAAATGTGTTGGCTTGATGTGAAAGCTAATTTTTCACCACGACGAGCTTGAGTCCAATCATGTTTATAGAGTAAACGAACATCAGAAGTGGTGGCAGTGCCAAATACATTCTTGGTCAACTGTGCTATGAAAGGTACCAAACTACAATTCGAATGAGAATCTGACTTAACGTTTTTTCATTTCAGTAAACAAATCCGAAATGTGTATCAAAAATGTTATTAGCTTGTTGTCTGGTGGCATTACACAATACAGAACCATCCTTATTGGCAGCATTAAAGACATCACATAACTGGGTTGTAAGGTTGTTGGCTTGTTTATTTCAGAACAAAGAACTTATATGGTCTGGGAGCTAATGGAGCTGGGAATGGCATCTGAAATGTATAAAGCCAACAGTCAATACTTATGTGAATGTTTATCACTGGTTTGAACAGTATGCCATAGTTCAATCGTTGAACTGTGAATGGCATTGAGGTAGCCTGGATAGGAAGCAAGGCCAGTATACCAATAAGGATCAGAGCTCTGAAAACTCAAATGGCTGCATTGGGATACCCTGTTGACCCGAAAGAATGTGGACCAGTATCTGAAAAATTGAACACAGGTGGCGGGAATGAATTGTCAAGTAAAAGGTGATATGAATATGAATTAGTATTAGTTAAACATCTGCGCGCTGGAATGTTTTTCAAGGCTCAGTTATTTTTTTATGTACGCATATATATATATATATATATATATATATATATATATATATATATATATATATATATATATATATAAGAATTGGACAGAGCTCTGTTCTGCCTATTTCCAATGCATGCACATGAATAAAATGTTCCGCAAATATAATATGCTTCACGTGATCCCGGTCAACGTGGTCTGCATTCAAGACTTTGCCTAGCTTACTTTGCTTTATTCTCATTTCCGTTTTAATAGTCTATACCACGAGAAAAAGTAATAGTAACATGACACGTTTCCATTCACTAAACTTTAAAGAAGGAACCGTTTCGAGACTTTCCCGAAGTAATTACCGGCGTCTATTCTTATTTTGGGAGTCGCAGAGGCCCAAAGTGTACAATGTTTCCAAAGACTTGGCGTGTGTTATTAAAGCGCTTAATACTGTTGTGCAAGTTGATACCAAATACTATAGACAGGTTATATTCCTCCTGTCATATCATGTTCTGTACATTTGGTAAATGAAGTTGAATACTAAGTCTGTGGGCACATCTATATTGTTCTCCTTAACAACAAATTAAAAGACGAGCCAGCTGATATATGTCATCTCATATCATTTTCTTCGAACTCTGTTAAATGGTGCATAACATTTTACTTTGTTGCAACATTTCGTCATTCGTGCGCTGCGCTACATTTTATTTTACTAGAAGAACATCCTAAGCAAAAACAGACATGTTGGGAGGCAGATTCTCGGGCATTTTGCTGATGGTTCTGGTGACAGCTAAAATTAGCCATCAAATACAGAGACACAACAGAACACTGCCGGTGATCAAATCCTACCATATTCACTGTAACTTCATTGCATTCGACAAGGCTGAGAAGAGCAAGGCGCTCGACTTGAGGAACAGATTCATGAAGAGATTTAATATCGATAAGGAAAAGACTTGCTCTGGCAATTCCAACGAGGACCTGTGTGTTTGGAGTGAGTGTATTGATCCCCACAAAAATGTTTGTACTATGATACAGTTTCTTCCATAATTGTTCCCGTTAGTGGTCTAAGTTACAAAAATGTCTTATTTTTGCGCTGATGAGGAAGAATGTAAAACAATTTGGCTAATTAACATTTTACTCGAGAAAAACAGACCATCAATGGCCTATATATTGTAAATCGTGTCGGCCTCTTTATCATTATGTTGTATTTGGTCAAACGCTGTGAATGGAAAAGTACAAGAGAGACCCATTAAGTTAGTCAACAGACTTTTAGCACGAACTGGTAAAGTTGGAACATAGGCATGTCATAAATAATTACATGTTTTTTGCGGAATGCCATCTCGGTAAAAGAATGAAATTTTGCCAATAAATGCCAGCGACACCTTTTTGACGTGACCTGAACTGGACAGTAAACTTGTGTGACATTATCGGCGAGGGTAGTATCACAATTGTCTGCACCTGCCTTGTATTTTGCTGAATTTTCAAAAACAAAATTGTGTTAAGTTCTCCAGGAAACTCCCTGTATCTGCCTAAGTGCTTGTGCTGACTCCAACTCAGCAGCGTAAAAACATGTAGCTGGTGTTTTCAGGGGGCAGCCACACGTCTGTTCCTGATGGAAATTGAGTGCACTCGGTAAAGAACATATTCAATTAGTATTAGCAATGCATTTCTAAGAAGGCGAGGCCTGATGAGCATGTACCAAACATTGTCTTAAATTTACACAGTAATGAAAGGACTTACTATCTTGTACTTGGAAGAATAGCAGAATGATAAAGTAAGATCTACACTTGAAAAGATATACAGAGCTTACTTTTCAATGAAGCCATGAATTAATCGTAACTGGAGGCTTGTAGCATTTTAGAAAAAAGTTCATTTAAGAATGCTTTGACCACTCTTGTGACAAAACAGTGAGGATTGAGAAATATCATCTTATGTGCAGATGTCATAAACTTGATCAATGAGACCCTCGAACGTGGAATGACCTCCACATGGATAATAAATCAAGGGTCAACATTGTCACAATGCAAACAAGTGGCTTCCTGTGGAATTTTCTTCGTGAGATGAAAAGCCAATTAGATTGAATTCTTCCTGTGCGACAATAATGCATATTTTCATTACGGTTTTCCATTTGTCACATACATATATTACCTTAATATATGATAGCAGAAACATTTTTCTTACTTTGTAGTTGTACGTGACATTTCTGCTATTAAAGAGGGTGGCTGAAATTCAGTATTGAGACCTGACGTGAAAACCAAAAGAATATGGTGTCTTTCTCATTGCAAATTTCAGTAATGTGACCTGACGTCAAAGCAAAAAAAGAATATGGCGTCTTTTCATAACGCATTCAGCAATGAGACCTGATGTCAAAGCCCAAAGAATATGGCGTCCTTTCCAAAACGCATTTTAGCAATACGAGACCTGACGTCAAAGCCAAAAGAATATCGCGTCTTTCTGCCCAACACAGTCACGTATTGCATTGATCACCCGGGCTTCTTTCCTTGTTTATACCTGATTATCAATATAAATTGCACTTATAAAACTTACATCTATGCATAAAAACCAGTAATAATAAAAGGCCTTACCGTTTTGAGTAGCAACAGTCCCTTAATATATGTCCATGTATTCCCAGTAGACACGTGAGATGAAACAGCCATACTGCAGATGATGAGTTTTGTATAGAACTCCATGCACCGTAATGATCGGCAGTGTAAAAATGGTAGGTAGGTTGCATGGAATTTTAACGACACCTTCGAACGCCCTTTCCGTTGCAAGAGTGCATTCTGGCGTTCTATATTATAAGATTGTTCTTATGTATACGACTAATTTAGGAGATGGTTCTTTACAGTGCCCACTTTCTGTATACAGTAAAGGTACATGTCAATGAGACTGTGGGTAACTGATGGCCCAAAATTAATAATGTACATGCGAATTAGCGAATTTGGACGTTTTTCTGTGAATCCAGCCCCATTCAAGAGGTACTAACAGCTTTTCTGACACATTGGTATGAAATACATTGTTTTCTAGAATAGAATAGAGATTTGAAAAATTGTTTCCATTCAAATACATCAAAAGAAAAGAAGCGACAAGAAAAAAAAACACACACAAAAACATACAAAAAAAAAAAAAAAAAAAAAAAAAAAAAAAAAAAAAAAAAAAAAAAAAACATATTGGTAGAAATATTTCAATCCCATGCCCCTAAAAATCTGGCAAGAGGTTGACAAGTGACCAAAAGTGACACCCATGTGCTTCAGGTATGAACATATAAAGCCTGATTGGATCACTAGTCAACAAACCTTGTGCATCTAATAGTCAGATCAATGCCATCTGCATTAAAACAGGATTGTGCCGAAAGCCCGTGCTCAACTGATGGAACGCCGTTTCTCCTTTTATTCAGTATTTGAATATGTCATCAAATATTTAATCATATGACCATTTCTATTAAATGTTATCATTAGATATTTGATCACAGCTTAATTATCTAAAGATATCATCTAATATGTTTAGATAACATTATTTAATTTAATCTTACCACGAAATGCATGTGAAGATAAGTCAAATTCTGGAAAAGGTTTCTTTCATTTAATCATAACAGAAAATCCATTTAATGATATTATTAATTGCATTTAATGATATCACTAAGTCGATTTATTGCTATGAATAAATATGTGATATTTAAACATATGGCTCAATATATTTAGACATATCATCAAAAAAATTTGATCGTATGTTGAAATACCCAGATAATACATCTTATCACCAAATAGAATTGATAGTATGTTCAATTCGATTTCATGTTATGTATAAATATGCCACAGCAAGATAATAAATGCTTCACCAGTGCACAGAGAGGAAACCATAAAAATCCTTGCAAGACAAGGAACGGTCAGGCGCACGTGACTAAAGTCGGAAGTCACGTGCAGAAGGTCGCCGGGAAGTAATTCAACAGAATTAGTCTTGATCATAACATCAAATATTTAGTGTTATCACTAGCTATTTGGTGTTATGATCAACTCAAACCAAAAATAGAGCATATATTTCTCTAGTTCCAGAAGTACTTATTGATATGTATAAATCGCTGTCATAATACCAAATGGATTTCAACATAAGACCAAATAAAGTCTACTTTTAATCACAACAATAAATTGATGTAATATTATCATCAAATAGAATTTTACTTATGCCTAAATAACTTCCCACTTAGAATTATCATTAAATCGTTTTGATGATGTCATTAAATACAACTGATGACAACACTAAATGCATTTAGTGATATCATTAAAAAATAATATTTCAACATAAGAGTAAATGCATTGAATTATAACAGGAATTCGATTTAATGTTATCATCAAATATTTTATATGTTCAAACACTGAATATAATGAGAAACGGCGTCGATATGTTTGAATTGCTATTATCACAACAACAAATTGGTTTTCGACAAAAGACTAAATGACGTTTATTTAATCTCACAATAAATCGATTTAATGGTATCATCAAATGGAATCTCACTTATGTCTAAATAATTTCCCATTTAGACTTATCATGAAATTGTTTTGATTGTATCACTACGTGCAATTTATGATAAAACTAAATGCATTTAGTTGCATCATCATAAAAAGAATAATTCAACATAACAACAAATGCATTTGGTAATGACATGAATTCGATTGAATGTTATCATCAAATATTCAATGGTATACTCAAATACTGAATACAGTGAGAAACGGCGTTGATATGTTTGAATCGCTATTTTCATAACCAAATGGATTTTAACATAAGAGCAAATAACGTTTATTAAATCTAACAATAAATCAATTTCATGTTATTATCATATAGAATTTTACTGATGTCTAAATAATTTCCCAGTGGGAACGGCATTCCATAATATATATATGTATATATATATATACATATCATTATAAGTTCATTAAATATGCAGCAATTTCAACGCCACCTGCTGGTCGAATTAAAGTGTAGAGGTACACCGAGGTGCCCCTATGCAATTTCAAGCGATTTCCAGAGCGGTTTCAGAGACGATATTTAATTTATAAAATCCCCGAAAAGAGATCTATTGAATACCTGTGATGGTGAATTACTCAAAATACATACCCACCAGGTTTGAAGTAGATCTGTTCTATGGTTTAGGAGCAAATAACATATAAATGTATGTGCACTAATATTTTCATAGTACTTATTCCCAGATTTACTACTCATCCAGATCATTACGCAATTTCAACAATTCGCTTTTAATCAGGAAACAACAGCACTGCTACCTAGTGACCAAGTTTGTTGGAGACTATTTAATGCTACATTCCAGCCAAGTTTGAAGGAAATCCAAGATGCACTTTGCAGAAAGTTGATAATTAGAACAAAGCACACAGAAATTCATAATAAATTGACACTCGCTTTAGCCGCACCTCTTGAACTAGGAGCACCTGATTTGCGATGCAAAGTCGAATAAAATGCTAAGTTTATTAAAAGATATTTTCTAGATTTGCAAAAAATAGTATTGATACGTGACTATTTTGACAAACTTGGTTGAGACGCAACCCAGGTACGTCCCCATCAACTTTGAAGAGAAGTCGAAAATGAAATTTTGGGATGGACGGACGACGGATCATGGCCGATACTATTATCTCAGCTACCTGACAACTCAGATGAGCTAAAAGTACAAGTCTCGTCTTCCGTTGAAATTCCGTCAACATTAGATCAATCAATACAAGCTGAATATCCTTTCTTTTAACCCCTTCGTTGCCAACTACGACTTAATTCGAAATACTTTAAAACAAACTGCGCCGACTAATGATGAGGGTGTTAGATCCATGTTCCTTGTAAAAAAAAAAACAAAAAAACTTTCAGTCAAGTACCAGCATGCATACCGTCATACAGAATATGACAGTCCAGGTGAACAGCTTTTCTGGGTGCCCTTTGGGCGCATGGCACCCGAAGGACGCCGATGAAAGCTGTTGACTCGGTCCAAAATGTGGCACTGAAAGAGCTAATTGGCAGTTTATTTTACCCAGGACTTTGCATTATAACCTTTAAGTGCTACCTCAAAGCATCAAGATGAGGACCCGTCTTTCAGTGTCATGTAACCTAGAAGGGTTGAAGCCCGGGTCCTAACAGTGTGTAACTACGACATTTTACCAAGCCGCACGAATACACCGGACACACCAGATTTTATGTCTACTCTCAGCACCTCTCGTTGACAGAGACATGTTCAGTAGTCGACACCCAGGTGGTGCCAATGTAAGGAATGGAATTTAGTAGCTTATGAACCTTATTCTGCAAGAGTGCCGAAGTGAGTCACTTTTGATGAGATCTATTCACTTCGGTGACTGCTGTAGGTTTTCCAATTACCACGACTGACAATCTGCTCATTTCAGGACCACAGCTTAAGGGACACAAGTGGAGTCCTTTCATATCTGCACAGTGGGGAGCATTCATTCCATCCAAAAAATACCATGAAAGTAAGATAATTTAGACGCTTTCTGATAATTTTTTGTATCGTTATATTAAAGGCCTCATGTCACATACGTCGTTCTATTATTTTTTAAATTCACGCTGTACTATAAAACATGCGACGTTTTCCTTGTCGTCAGAGGGGATCACCATCCTTAAAGTTCATTTCTGATATAAGGCATGTTTATGAAGGACCCAATGCGCCTTGCACAAATTTTAAGCACGTTAATGTATAAACTGATATATGTATATTTCAGTTTCTTTCCAGTTTTCGCATCGAAGCGTTATCATGGGTCAATTTTTAAAAACCTTATAACGGGGCTGAGGAGTTTTACAAAAGTAGGATTGTCATTTAAGAATGTTTTTACTTCACTAGGTCTAAAATTGTTGGCAATATCAATGGCGTATTTTGCAATCCATTCCTTTCGGTTGAACGCAGGCGACATATGCATGGAAGCAGAATATTACCTGTTATTCCAATACCATGTTTTTATGTGAAAATATAGCTGTTTCATGGATGATGCAGAACCGAGGTGATCGTGTGATATTTGTTCATCCCAACACTGGCTGGGATATGAATGACCATAGGGACTGGTCATTTTGGTAAGTGATATGAGCGACTCGCATTCAGCTACCTCCGGTAACTGGTGGTCCTAAGTTTACTCAATATGCCGTATACTGTACTTTGTCATCTTAAGCATTTCTATACCAGGTCTTCTGAATCAGAATGTTTATATACATATAGTGGGAGTATGTAGTTCTATGGACATAATCCAGAGTCATTGTTCATTGGTTTGCCTTACAGGAATGAAAATTCAACAGTTGTCAGTTCATGAAGCGGTTATATCTTTGTCATTAGTGACACCCGTCACATAATTTAAACTAATTAAGATAAAGAAAATTGCTATTAACCATGAACCAGAATACAATGTGATACACAAAGGAATCTCTGAAAGTGCTGTTTTTATATTTAGACCCGATACTAGAAAAACCACAATGACTGGAGAAAGAAACTTTCACACATAATATAACTAGCATGCGAACATTGACTATAAACAGAGAATGGTGATACAGCACAACATCAATAGCATAATCTGACCTTTTATGAAAATTTTATTAAGCCATGGTGTAATGAACATGTTTTAACTGTGTTATTAACAAGGTGTTATTGATAGTTCAGTTTTATTGCCTATAATTTCATGCTGTGTAGTCTCATTATGTATGAATTTGTCATCCTTGGTTCTGTACGATTTTGAATGTATTATTTCTCCTTATGGAGGCTAATAAAGTATTGTTATTATCATCATCATCATCATCATCATCATCATCATCATCATCATCATCATCATCATCATCATCATCATTATTATTATTAATATTATTATTATCATTATTATTATCATTATTATTATTATTATTATTATTAATTATTATTATTATTATTATTATTATTATTATTATTATTATTATTATTATTATTATTATTATTATTATTATTATTAATCCAAGACACAAGCTGTAGAGGGCGCCATTGGCAGAAAAGGCCAATTGACCTACTATCACCAAATATTTGGTCAGGACTGGTCAGGTGATACCTCTTGACCAAGGATGTCGTCTGTTGCTTCCTGCCCATTGGCTCATGTCATTGACAAAACAAACAGAGGCGAGAAGCCGTTTAGTTTGAATGTTTCAAAGTTATCTCAGATACGTGATCGTTACGTGTATGGCTAAAACAGGGATACCAATTAAATGTTTGCTTATCAAAAAAGTTTGTGTTGTTTCAGAACATGACCTCAAATATCTTTCTTTCTTTCTTTCTTTCTTTCTTTCTTTCTTTCTTTCTTTCTTTCTTTCTTTCTTTCTTTCTTTCTTTCTTTCTTTCTTTCTTTCTTTCTTTCTTTCTTTCCTTCCTTCCTTCTTTCTTTCTTTCTTTCTTTCTTTCTTTCCTGCTTTTATTTTTGTTTATTTATGTTTTTCAGGATGGGTGGATATTTTCCTCTGAACTTGGTTATATTCCAGAATAGCCGATACAACACTGCAGACTTTTATACACAAGGTTAAGGGCTGGTGTGTCTTTATCGCATTAGCCTATCCCAGATTTTGCAATTGACTGATGAAAATCGACCGACCAGCACAAATGCAGCTGCTGGATCTGTGGTCAGCTTCAATTATAACTGTATGTTACGGGTCTGGATAAGCTGGTGTAGGGAGTCAGATACTAGAAATGTCCATGGTGCCTTATCAGTGTGCTTATTACAGTAGGTCAGAATGTGTATTGTAATGAACTTTTCTGGATAAATAAATAAATAAATAAATAAATAAATAAATAAATAAATAAACAAACAAATAAATAAATAAATAAATAGATAAATAAATAAATAAGTGAATGAATGAATGAATGAATAAATAAATGAATAAATAAATAGATAAATAAATAAATAAATAAATAAATGAATAAATAAATAAATAAATAAGTAAATAAATAAATAAATAAATAAATAAATGAAGAAGAGAACAAACTACATTGTTTGTTTTAAAGTCAAGAAGTTTAGCATACCTACTCTGCATATGTGAAAAAATTTACAATCAGAAAATATAGAGGCTTTGTTTTGCACCCATCCAACAGAAATATATATATATATATATGTGTGTATGTGTGTGTGTGTGTGTGTGTGTGTGTGGTGCCTTTATCTTTGAGAACAATCTGTATGCTTCATTGTGCATTCACATGGTCCTTGTTTGTTTGTCTGTGTACATGTGTGTATATGTTCCTGATTTATTTTTTTTTCTGTATTTTTGGGTGGGGGTGTTTATGTATCTGTTTTAGAGACAGAGAAAAACGAAGTATGTGCATTTGCTGAACATGTGTAATACCAAACCTTACCAGTCATTCATTTTATGATTTAACCAGGAACCCATTGCCTAATGCTCTGCTGAGATATAATCTGATGACCTTCACCAAAAATCATTCCCTAAAAAGCACTCCGAAGATGACCTAAGAAATCAATCAAGGCCATCCGCATTATGCAATTACAAACTTCCACATGGTAAACATTTGTGGTACATTTGGTATCCTTTACCTTATTCTTTATTACGATATTGAATTAAACGTCCTTTCATCAAGTGTGTCATGAAATTGGAAAATAGGTCAAGGTCACACAAATCTGGGTTACGGTGACCCAAAAGTAGGATACCAAGTAGAACTCTATGTACAATGTACTCAAGTGCAATTTAGATCTAGAGGCTCAGGTTTTTTTGACATTGATGTCCAAGCTACACCATGCTATTTGAAAATCACCTTTTTCAACTTTACAGGACTGGTGACCTATTAAAAATAGGTCAAAGTCACTGACATTACATACATTATTGGCTTTAAACATGATCTATATATCCTATAAATTTGGCACCTGTAATTCAATGGATATTATTTCGAGATATACAATTCTATTACTTTCAAGAAATTTTAACTCACCAAAAAGAAACAAATACAATAATTTTCATCAAGGTATAGGTGACGCCACTGGTATCACACGCTGCCGAGATTTTGATCTCCTTCACAATTCCAATAAATTTCATGCTGGACTCATCACAAGATGTTCACGTTTTGACCAATATATAAAGCAAAAATGTAGGTGGTGTTACCAACATGGTAGTCGACGTAGATTTGCATACACTTTGTAAGTCCTAAAAGTAATCATGATGGAAACACTGCTTTAGAGGAAGGGTAGCCCCATGCCCCTAGTAGATGAAAGGCCAGGTCGGGTACGGGGGGGGGGGGGTCGATGTTAAGCTTTTATCTGTTCCTTAGCATGCACATTATGCATACTAATACTATGCTGACAAGAACAGTGTGGAGCCTACTATACCCACACGGTAGACAAAACAAATGATTAACATCCGCTGTTATCCGTTACTGGGTCTCTAATTAAATGCCTCTCTACTTAATTCTCCATCAGTGATAAAGCTGGTCTGCATGCTGTGCCTGAACATACAACTACTTGTTCCCAGTACTAAGGAAAGTTTCCAGCATGATATAGTCCTAACTTAAAATTATGGAGTGCAGAGCATTGACAAGATTTTTACATTGTGAGCCCTATATGCCAACTGGCCCTTTGACCTTGAACTCTAACTTTGATTAAATAATTGGTTGTTCAAAATTCGCGCCCGGCTTCCAGCTTTGCATACATGGTCTCTTTGTTCAAATCGGACAATAACTTTCCGAGTTATTAAAAGAAAAAAAAAAAAAAACTTGAACATGTGCCAAACTCAATCATCATTGGCTCATGATGACCCAAAATGTATTTCGCCAAGTAGAGTTTTATGTAAGATGTACTCAAGTACAATTTTAATCTGGAGGCTCAATTCTCTTTGCCATCGGTGTCCAAGCTATAACCTCCCATTGCAATCTGTCATTCACATCTTTCAATTTTACAGGACTGGTGACCCAACAAAAAAGGTCAAGGTCACTGATATTATATAACCTGCTAGCATTTGACACGATTTTTGATATTTTTCTTTTAATGTCCATTGATTTTAATGTGATAGGGTTATTTGTACGTTTGTGAGGCGAAACACAAATTGCAGAGGTTGAGCAAAAAACAGTTCCGAGAAAATCGCATTGAAAGAAAAAGTTGCAAATGCTTACGCATTTATGGCTGCAATATGACACGTACTCATTTCTTCTGTCCTGTGTTTTAATTAGTTATTGTGTGAAATAAACTTGTAGCTTTACCTCTGTGATGTCACTAAACAAAAGTATATTTTGTGGCTTAAATCTAGACTTTTTAACTTGGGAACACCACACTTGGCTTGTTCGGGTGTGGGTTCACATGTGGCTTTCTATATTTGGGGACCAGTCAGTGGATTGTGCTAATTTGTTTTCACATCAGTAGAGAATTTGAAAGTAATCAGAACAATGGTAGTGATTAGTCCGAACTGGCCCATTCTTAGCTCCAGGGCTAATGGTTTCTTGTGAGTGACCCTTGTCACTAGCTCAATTGGTTTCCAGCGGTCATGGGCTAATGACTGTGCAAACAATGACATGGTTCATTATCATGCCCATGCAAACAAAGCTATGTGTCCGTCACTGTTTAAACTTTTCATTGTAAACAAAAGTCTAGAGATCAATTATCTCACATAAATTTGTTCACACATCTGAGTTTTTGGGAGCATGTAGTTTCAATATCAGACTATCCAAAAATATGAAAAAGTGATTAAAGGTTATCTAAAGGTGCAGCTTCAGACCTTCCACCTTAACGTTCTGACACATATATTACACAGTGCTGATGGTGGCGCCACCAACATCGAACTCAACCTTGATTTTCCATAAACTTGATAAGTTCTGAAAGTTATATGGGGCTATCTTGAAAACTTTAGACTGTATCGCGCTCACAACCAAAATTATATGGAGGGACGGGCATACATGAGTGATCGCATAAGGTTTGCAACCTATGGGCAGCAGAGCTAAAAGGAAACACAAAAAAATCTGACAAAAATAATTAGAAATTGCTGAAAAGCAAGTTAGTAAAAGACATGGTAGAAATCAACCACATGACAAGGTGAATAAATTTGATGGAAAAGCATCCAGGGTACATCGCTACAAATTGGAAGACCTGGCATTTTTGGTCCAAAACCTGACAAATTTTCAAGAGGGTTTGGCAAGTTGTTTTTGAGAATTTGGAATGGTACTTATTTCTCTATATAAGAAAAAGGATGCGTGGATAAGCATTTTTAGAGTTCAAACGAATCACAAACAAGTGTTTCGGATAAAATGACATGGAAAGGTTTATAGACGGACACACAATATCAAGAGGATTTTGAAAGATTATAGACCAGCCAACACACAATATCAAGATGATTTTGAAAGATTGTTGACCAACCATACGCCATATGCACACTACCAATGCCCTTTAGCAAACAAGAATAAGAGGCGACTA